>PVHX01006187.1:0-103490 GCA_004024805.1 Geosciurus inauris | reverse complement strand
TGGTGCATTTAGGCCATTTACATTCAGGGTTATTATTGAAATATGATTTGTAATTCTGGTCATTTTGGTTTGTTTTTGGTTTTTACCTTGAGTTGTTTTCTCTTTTGAATGGTCTTTCCTCTAGTGTAGTTCCTCTCTTTGTAAATTTCCATTGTTGGTTATCATTTCCTCCTCATGGAATATTTTGCCAAGAATGCTGGGTAGTGCAGGCTTTCTTGCTGTAAATTCTTTTAACTTTTGTTTATCATTGAAGGTTTTTATTTCATCATCAAATCTGAAGGTCAATTTTGCTGGATATAGGATTCTTGGTTGGCATCCGTTGTCTTTTAGGGTTTGGAATATGTTATTCCATGATCTCTTCGCTTTTAGTGTCTGGGTTGAAAAATCTGCTGAGATGCGAATTGGTTTCCCCTTATATGTAATCTGGTTCCTCTCTCGCACGGCCTTTAAAATTCTATCCTTATTCTGTATGTTGGGCATTTTCATTATAATGTGCCTTGGTGTAGATCTGTTGAAATTTTGTACATTTGATGTCCTGTAAGCCTCTTGTATTTGATTTTCCATTTCATTTTTCATACTTGGGAAATTTTCTGATATTATTTCATTGAAGAGATTGTGCATTCCTTTGGTTTGAAATTCTGCACCTTCTTCTAGCCCAATAAATCTTAAATTTGGTCTTTTGATGCTGTCCCATATTTCTTGTATGTTCTGATCATGATTTTTTACTATCTTCACTGTATGATCAAATTTATTTTCAAGATTGTGTATCTTATCTTCTTCATCTGAGGTTCTGTCTTCCACATGATGGTGATGCTTCTGCTGGTGATGCTTTCTATTGAGTTTTTTATTTGGTTAATTGTTTTCTTCATTTCAAGAATTTCTGATTTTTTTTTCATGATCTCTAGCTCTTTCTTAAAGTAATCTTTTGCTACTTATAATTGTTTTCTTATCTCTTTGTTCGAATGATCGATGGTTGCCTTTATTTGCTCTCTTATTTCTTTGTTGGATTGATCAATTTTTGCCTGTAATTGTTCACTTATGTCATTCTTTAGTTCACTGATCATTTTAATTATGTACATTTGGAATTCTTTCTCTGACATTTCATCAACTGTGTTGTCAATGGATTCTGTTACAGTTGTACCCAGGTTTATTTGGGGCACTTTCTTCCCTTGTTCTTTCATGTTGATTGTGTATCTTCCTTTCTTGAAATACCAATCTGAACTATTGCGGCTTCTATCCTATAATCTTTTATTGACACTCCAGATTACCTGTGTCTCTCCTTGGAGCTACTTCTGTTCTTCCAGTGTCCCCAGATGGGCACTATTGTCACTAAGTTGGTGGCGGAAGTAGTGGATGTACCTCTAGAGGGCAGTGGGAGTAGCTTTGGCTAGGCTCCTGAGGCAGCCCCTGAGGGCTGTTTTGGCCCTCTCTTGCACTCCTGCTGGTGAACAGAAACTCTGGAGCAGAAGTAGAGGCAGGCTCAGGTCTCACTTACGCAGAGTCACAAGCTGGAGAGTTTGTGCGTGACCCTTACCGTGAGTATGAGCTCCCCTGGTGTTAGAGGCTAGCAGGCTCTGGTCTGCCTTCAACTGGGCACCCTGGTATTTCCACTGGAACTCTGGAGCGGAACTGAGGCAGGCCCAGAGCGCACTAGGGTGGGGCCTCTTCAAGCTGGGGTCTCTGGAGGCCACTTTTTCCCTGGGTGTACTTTCCTCTGTGGCTGATAGCAATCAGACTCTGGTTAACCCTTAGTTGGACACCCGTGGAGTTTCCTGAGGGTGGATCTGGGCCCTCTGCAGCTCCTGCGGGACCCTGGGAACTCTGGAGCTGTACTGGGGCAGACCCAGGCTGCCCTTGGACAGGGCTGCCTTGTGCTGGTGTCTCTGGAGCGACTCTTGCCCTGAATTTGGGCTCCCCAGTGGCTAGAGGTAGCTGGCCCTGGTCGCCCTTTGGCTGGACAACCGTGGAGGTTCCTGAGGGTGGATCAGGGCCCTCTGCAGCTCCTGCCAGTCCCCAGGAACTCTGGAGCAGCTCAGTCTTTACTTTCTACTTCCAATGTTTTTATTTGTTTTCCTTGTCTTCTGGTATTATTTTTAAAAACCTTATTATATTTAATGATGGTTTTCACTAAAATACTAAAGAGATAGAGGAATTTGAATATTAGCAATCTCTCATAAGTTCTTACTTTCTCCTTCACAGGACTGTAAGTATAGCCAAACATTCTCCTTGCACTTTCTTGTTGGTTGCTCTAGTATGCTATGCACATTCATTGTTACAAATCAGATGGGTAAAATCCTACATTTTTCCTCAATGATTGCCTGATTATTCTCCATGTCATTTTTTAACCAATGTTCTATTTTAATCATGTTTTAAGCTTCTGAATTTAGTTGTAACATCTTTGTTTCTTCAAGTCAATATTTCTTGAGGAAAACAATGCACTTAGCAATTTATTTGTTAAGAGTTGCATCATGTATTTTACTTCCCTTTTTCTGTTTGCTACCCTTTAACATCCTTAATCTTGCTCCAAGGCTCAAATTTCTGGGCTTCTTAAGGGGTAGTGTGTGGGATTGTATTCATCATTCTGTTGTTACTTCAGAAGAGAAAAATAAGAATGAATGCTCATGTACATAGAAGTCATCACTAACTTATTAATATTGAATTTGAGGACAATCTATTGCCTAGCGCATTTTATATCTATAATTCTAAGTGACTAACAAATTTCCTTTATATAACTTTTAACTGGGATGAAATACTTATATAACATGCACTTTACCATTCAATTATTTTTAAGGGTACATTAAGTATATTCACATTGCTGCACTGCCACTACCATTATCCACCCCCAGAACTCATCCTTCAGCAAAATTAAAGCTGTACTCCTTAAGCATTTAAGCTAATGCTATAGCTAAGAATTTTCCTCTCCCCCAGCCCATAGAAAACACCATTCTGTTTTCTCACCCTAAGAATGTGTTACTACTGGGGCTGGGGTTGTGGCTCAGCAGTTGAGCACTTGCCTCGCATGTGTGGGGCACTGGGTTTGATCCTCAGCACCACATAAAATAAATAAAGATATTGTGTTCATCTACAACTAAAACAAAATATTAAAAAAAAAAAATGTGTTACTACTGTAGGTACTTCATAAGCAGTATGATGAGAGCTTTGTCCTCTTGTGACTGGCTTATTTCACTTAGCATAATGTCCTCAATTTTGATCCACATTGTAACATGTGTTAGAATTTCTTTCCTGTTTAAGGCTGAGTAGTATGTCTAATATGTGTAAGCAACACATTTTATATGCTCATCTGTTGATGGACACCTTGCTTACTTTCATCATTTGGCTCTTGTGAATAATACTGCTATTAACATTAATAAATATTCTTTGGGATCCTGCTTTTAATTATTTTGGATATGTTTCCAGAAATGAAATTGCTGGATCACATGGTAGTTATTTTTAATTTTTTAAGGAACTTCCTTTTTCTCTAGTGGCTACATCATTTTACATTCCCACCAAGAATACACTGGTATTCCAAATTCTCTACATCTTCAACACTTGCTATTTTCAGGGCTTTTTTGTTTGTGTGTTTGTGTTTGTCTATGTGCTTTCATAGTAATCATTCCAATTAATCTTCAGAAATATCTCTCCATGGTCTTCGTTTGCATTACCTAATGATTAATTATGTTGGACATTTTTTCATGCACCCATTAAACACTGCCTATCTCTGAGTGTGTGTGTGTGTGTGTGTGTGTGTGTGTGTGTGTGTGTGAGAGAGAGAGAGAGAGAGAGAGAGAAAGAGAGAGAGGAGAGAGAGAGAGAGAGAGAGAGAGAGAGAGAGAGATTGAGAGACCAGGGATTGAACCCAGGAGTGCTCTAGCACTGAGCTACGTCGTCCCCAGTCCTTTTAATTTTTGATTTTGTGACAGGATCTTGCTAAATTGCCCGGGATGACCTTGAACTTGTGATTCAACTGCCTTAGCTTTATAATTTCTGGGATTATAAGCCATTGTAAATCTCTTTATAAAAATCTCTTCAAGTCTTTTCACCCTTTATGAATCAAGTTCTTTCTTTTTCAGTTTTTGAGTTGTAAAGGCATCTTGGTTTTCATTTTTTAAAAAAGTATGTATCACGTACACAGATACACATATGTGGATGACATTTTACCATTGTGATAGAATATGATAAATTGACAATATTGCTCTTATGTCTTACAAATATGTCATTTAAACCAATGGAATATTAAATTTTCTAAATAAAATAATAAATACTCACCAAGAGGATATATTAAAAACATTTTTTCAGGGGCTGGGATTGTAGCTCAGCGGTAGAGCACTTGCCTCTCATGCGTGAGGCCCTGGGTTTGATCCTCAGCACCACATAAAGAGCAATAAAATAAAGACATTGTGTCCATCTACAAAAAAGTTAAAAAAAAAACCAAACATTTTTTCAGCATTTCTGATTCACTTTTATTTTTTGTAAAGAAATACCTAACCTATTCTGTAATGAAAACAAACAAACAAAAAAAGATAGTTAAAAGAAAAAATCAGAGAAGACTTTTAGGAAATCAAAAAGCTAATTTTTTGTTATCTTGATTTTTCCCTGTATTATAGTATGATTATAGAAAACATTGTAAATATATTTAAGAACAATAACAAAGCACTTGCCAATTTTTGTATTTCTGAACTCAAGGGCAATGGGTCATTCTGCGAATAGTCTTAAATTTGTAGCCTCATGGAAAGGTTGACTTCCAAGAAGCAAAGTTGCAAATTAAGATCTTTGGCTTATTACTGGAAGGATGCAGTTTTGATGGAAATTGGCTTTCTGAAAACCAGCATGATTCTCCTAGTGTATCATCAGTTCTCCCTTGTTTTATGGGCTGGATTCCACAGGGTTCATATGGTCCATATTCTCCTGATCAGTGTATCTCTTTTATTGTTTACACAAGTGCTGAAAGGGATCTTGTGGTAACCAATATTGATGTTCCATGCGGGGGCAACCAAGACCAAGTGATACAGTGTGGAGCAGCTCTATTTCTGAAAAATAAATAGAGGCTAGTAACAACAAATTGTCTTAACAAAATGAAGACAAGTCACTGTCATTTAAGCTTTAAGTAAAATATATAATCATCCTATAGTTGAATTATTACTTAAAAATATTAGTATACAGTTATTTTATATTGTTGGTCTCCTTGGATTTTTATTTTTATTTTTAATTTTATAATAACAGCATTGGGCAGTTTTTAAAGTAATAACAGAATTAATATTAAAATGGAGGATCCCTTTGATAACAAATATTTCTAAGAAGAAGTATATTTTCCTAGTGGCTCAAAAATTTATTTTTAATAAGATGTTTAAAATACTGTGCTTAAGGAATCAATTAATATTTTGGCTATCATTTTGTGAAACATAACTATTTAATAAAAGCTCATTATTTAAAAAAGAACAATAACAAATTATGGCAAATTTGAATGTTAGAGAATGATTCTAAAATAGAGTGAGATGCAAAAACATTTATAGGAATATCAGATTATTAGTACTTTAATACTTACTAATAAAATAAAAGTATAAATCTATAAATTTTAAAGCAAAAATTGCCTTGATCCTCTCACCAAGGACTTGCTTCTTTGCCTAGGTCACTAGGCAATAAAATAACTATAAAGTAATTCTTACATTTGAAATGGTAAAGGATAAATAGATGCACATATGAAAATTTAAAATATTATATTTAATTAAATATATTATTTTCTAAAGTCTCTAATAGCTTTTTCACAAGGAAATAAACATGTAAATAATTGAGTGAAGCAGAAGAACGTGTTAATTAAAACTATAAAGAATCATAATTATAAAACAAAAACACACAAAATTATGTGACACAACAAAAACATACTCTAATCCAGGACAGATAACATAGATTTGGCACCAAGACTTGAGATATAATTGAACTCACTAAATTCCTAAATTTTTCAATTTAAAAAAAAAAGTGTTACTTTCATGTACTTGACATCAAGTATACACCAAGCACATTGTAATTTGTTTTAAAAAATGTTTTGAATAATAAAGCTAGAAAACTAGCAGATGTCTTTCATTGTTACTATCATCCATCTGTGAGCCTCATCAAAATTTATGCTTACTTTGAAGCTATATTTTCCAAATGATTCCTCTAATATAGTAAATTTTGTACTTCTGACTATGCAAGCATATCTACAATGTGAAAATTTGTGTGGACAAATGGTTAAGAATATAGAATTCCAATCCAAAATGTCTGGTTAGATTTCTTCTCTGCCAATGGCTCTCCATGTGAACTGAAACCCTTCTTTACATTTCTTAATCTACATGTTTTTGCAATCAATAATAATGATAACAATTGATCATATTCCTCATTGATTATAAGAAATGACTGGCTTATTGTCTCCCCATCTACCAGTTATTAATTACTGATAGTCTGATTGTCCTATTGATTTGTGTACTTATATTTTAAATGTGTTATTTATTTTCTCTTCCAAAGATTGGTTTTATGAGGGTTTAATAATTTAATACATATATCAGACTTCATTCAATGACTGATAAAGAAAACAAGTGAAAGCCAGCCACCATTTTTTTAAATAAATGATAACCATCAAAATAAAGCTGTAGCTTTAAATTATAATGTAGACATGATGCACTGTTTGTTTCATTTAAGTTTTTATTTGTGAATGTGTTGTCTCATTATCTTCCTTGTACAAAACTGTCACAGCCCTCTACACCAAATTCATGCCCTAGTGTCAGTGACTTCAAGCTGTATATATGAATACTTATTTGAAGAGTGACTTTGGAGGAAAAGCATTTTTTTTTCTTTTTTGGTGCTAGTTTGTTTAGTGTAAGACAGAAGGTGTGTGTGTAAAAATATTTACAGCATACAAATTATGAAACATATTAACCCAATTATATTTGAATTCTTTCTCATCTGTCTCATAGTGAATATCATGGCATGATACTCTATTTAAACTGTGACTGTTCATTATTATGCATCTATTTATACACAAGTGTGATTAAGCAGCCTTATGGGATGTCAGTTTGATAGATCATGTACATTACTAAAATTTTTACTTATTTTATATTCTCTAGTTTGCTTGCCAATTCTTTTATTATTTTAAAAGACTTTAAAATATTTAGAAAAGATTTATAGGTAAAGCAATAATTTTGTAAACATCATTCATGACTTCTAATATAATTTGCTCTCCTCTCTAACAACATCTGCCATTTGACATAATGCTGTTTTATGTTAATTCATGTAAATAAAGAAAAATATCACCTAAAATTAGATATGCTTTTAATATAATAAATAATGGAAACATGTTTTTATTTAACCAAGTAAACATTTTTTAAGGCTCTAAACAAATTTAAGAAGGTAAATGTTATTTTTAATGAAGTATTTTCTGTTTATTGTCATGAAACTAAATTCTATGTGAACATATCAGAACTTTCCAAAATACCTTTTTTCAGAAAATAAAGATAATAGGAGGAAAAGAAAGACTGAAACAGAACCATAAAATAAATTATGCAATAATTCAAATAAATTTAAATACAGTATTATTCTTGATATGTGTGTAGTTCAGATAGTTTAAAAATATATTTTCCAAGTGCATAGCTGTCCATTAACTTTCTTATACACATTTATTTTAAAAACTACCATATGCATTGAAATTTCAATTTGAATTTACAGAGAAATTTGAATTTTACATGCTTCACTCAAATATGGTAAAATTAGCATTTTACCATATTTGTTTTGTCTCCATCTTATCTATCTCTATCATCTATCAATCATATGTCCATCTGTCTGAATTATGAATTATTTAATAGTATGCAGTTGCTAAGCATGGTGATGCATTCCTGTAATCCTTGCTACTTGGGAGGCTGAGGCAGTATGGAGATGAAGGTTCTTATTCTACTCAGTGTATTATAATAATTGTTATAATTATACTATATTTATTTTGTCTATAATATTGTATGAGATTTGGAGTATAGAGATCTTTCATACCTGTCTTCTCCATTCCTTTGCTATTTCTCTATCATTTCTTAAAACTTTCATTTCTTTCTCTTTCACAAGATACACGAAATCCATTTAATATATCTGAGCTTTAGTCCTGGAATTACCTGTAACTCCTTGGCAACATGTTGGAACTTTTGGGAGTTTTTTGTTTGTTTGTTTGTTTGCTTTTATGTTTTTGATTTTATTTTTTTGTTGGCAACAGTATGTAGAAATTAAGATCTAAGTTCTAGATCTGCCAAGTTACATTGAGTCCTGTGTCTGTAAGGCCATCTTCTCTATTTCTATCATCTACAAAATAAATTATCTATGATATATCACTCATTTTCCACTCATCTTTTTCTGCCATTTATTAGTCATTATCTAAATATCATAATTCATCCATTTATATCATTAGTGTCTATAGTAAAGTTACGAGTACATTGTGATGATTCCATTTTCATGAAATCATAAAACTCTTACTTGTCCACTCCCATTTGATTTTTACATCTTCCTTTTTTCAACAATAGGAAATCTATTCTGCAGTTTTATCAATATATTTCTCACTTGCCCAATCATACAATAAAATAGTTGCCTCAGAATTGGTCATTTGTATCACTGAAAAAAAAGACTGCATAGAATTCAATATTCACTTATGTTTGCTTATTTATTTATTGTTTTTGGTACTGAGGATTGAACTCAGGAGTACTCGACCACTGAGCCATATCCTCAGCCCTATTTTGTGTTTTATGTAGAGATGGGGTCTCTCTGAGTTGCTTAGCGCCTCTCCGTTGCTGAGGCTGGCTTTGAACTCGTGATTCTCCTGTCTCAGCCTCCCAAAGTGCTAGGATTACAGGCATGAGCAACCGCTCCCAGCTTGCTTATTTTTTCTTTTATATGAATAAAAACAGTGAAAATTCATTCAGTATCAGTGATAGGACCCATAGTACCTGAGTTTGTTTTCTTTTCAATATAATTACCTTATTCAAAAATAAAAACATTGAATATTTTTTCTGGAATTTCAGTTTTATTCCCTTGTTGGGACAATATTTTAATATACACTTAATTACTGTTGTTTTATAATACGCCTTTTATTCTGATCATGTAAATTTCATTATTTTTCTGTTATTAAGCTTGCCTAACCAGTTTTAGGTAGTTTACCTTTCAAAGTAAACTTAGAATCACCAGTAAAATAAGGAATTCCAGATAAAACTACTGAAAGTTCTTGTGTTTACTTTGGATTTCTGAATTGTTTGGTGAGAATGGATATCTTATTATTGAAAGGTCTTCCAGTCTTTTAACTTTGAACATTTGCCCACTTACTTGTGTAAGTAATAACAAAAAGAAAAAAAAATTAAAATAGTATTTCTTGTTTTTAAATGTATGAATCAAGTGAAGAAATCTATGTTAATGGATTTAAATGGCTAAACAAATGAGGAACTAGTATATAATTGCTAAATTCTGAAGGCATTCATGCTGAGGGACAAATTCTAATAGATTTTTAGAATATTTTTCTTTCCGTAATATAATGATTTGGATGTGTTTTTCCCCATAGCTCTGATTACACAAGGAATACTTTATTATTATTCTTATTCAAGGAATAATTTTCATATGAAATTTCATAATTAGGTGCATTATGCTGGTGTTTCAAAGGAATGTCCAATATCACACTTAGCCACTTGATAGCAAAGGGAAAAGCTGATAGGGTGTTGTCTGGCTTCTTACTGTCATGTTGGAACAGCCCAGATCAGAGACTATCATGTTGTATTGCTTCACTATTGCTATGGTGAAGCTTTGCAACAAACCACCCAAGAACTCAGTAGTCTAATACATCAAGCAATTGTTTTTCTCTTTCATAAGTCTGTGCCTCACTGAAATGGCTTTATTTAAGGCTGTAGGTCAAGTGGGCTTGTCAGGCTGCAGTGAGTTTCAGGTGAAGTCTGTGTTCTCACACTCTTTTTGGTCCACTCAAGGCTGAGCATGCTGTTCTCATGGCACATCAAGGAAGCACAAGTGGCTGATTACTAACAAAAATGCCTCTTCAAGCTTTGGCTCAAAATTGTCCCATTAATAATTTCTGTCCAAAGCAAGTCATGTGAATGCACAAATAATTGTGAGACTGAGAGGTACACAATACAGATCCATGTGTGACACTAAAAACTGAAGAACGTGAACATGTAAATCCAGTACAGGAGGAGAGTGAAAAAATAATAACCGAATCCCCCACATGTTTTCTTCTTTTGTCCCAATTGAGTAATTAGTGAAAAGAGAAAAAGTCAGGAAGAAGCTGCAAATTATGAATGTTTAGATTCACAGTACAAAATTATCAGTGACTGGGAAAAAATTATCTTCAAAATCTAGTACACAATTATTATGTGGTAAAGGTAGTATACAAAATCAACATAAGAACAACTTTGAATTAAATAGGGTCTTTCTAGAATGTCATAAGTATTATTTTAATTTAACTGAAAATGAGGGAAAGTATTTTAGGTGTTGATGATCAAGCCTGTTGATTTCCAAAGACTTCATTCCTTGACAGCCTAAGTAATTTAGAGGAAATGGGACATATATGTTTTAAACTCTTATTGCTCTACTTTAAAGTTACTGTAAGAGAGATGTTTGCTCCAAAATTGGGACTAAGGACTTTTTCCAATCAAAATTTTAAAAAGAAAATACTGAATTTAATTTTGTGTGAGTGGATTGATTTTTTTATTTTTGGAAACTGTATAGTGCAGGGATATTTACTAGACAAAGTAGTGGAACATATATTGTCAAATTATCAGCACAAATACCTATTCAGTGATGATAATTTTGAAAAGCTGAAATGAGGGTAAAAAAGGACAAATATAGAAATGGATTATATTAACTTTTTCCTATATGTATTTTTAGATCATATTTAAAAATAACACATACAGTGCATAAGACTTTAAATTTGTCTAAGTAAAAGCAGAACAATGAGCTTATTCTTAATTTAGATTCTATTCATTTCTCTGATTTAAGATTTTTCAAATCTTAAATTGCTTAAATTGCTTTCAAAAAATTGCATATAACTAATTTACTTTCTACAGAACCATTCATAATATCTTTTTTCTTAAAATAGGCAAGAGTAAATGATCATGATTGTTTAAATTTTAACATATATTTTTGTTGGAATTTTATGTAATATAAGATGATTTTGTTTACAGGAAAGATCCATTTCAGTTAAATATTTTGATAATACATTAAAGCTAATAAATTCACCAGCAACAATTTTCCTTTAATTTATTAACATTACTCTTACTTCTCATGAAATATTAAGTACAGCTTCAATAAAACTTTCATCAGACCTCTGGATAAGGAGTACTATATGCATCACTAATATAAATGTAATCTTACAGATAAGATATATGTGTAATATCACAAGGTTCTTCTATTTTATGTAAGTAATAAATTCTATACTATCAAGATGGTATATTTATTATTGTGCATATTTTTGCCTGGATACTGTTTTGAGTTCATCTGTAAGTACTTAGAAATGGAATTGTTAGATTAGATGGTAAAAGTTTGTTCATTTTTGTGAGAGACTGCCACATTGCCCCTCAAAAAGCTGCATCATTTCACCCCTTTACCGGCAATGAGCCAGAGTTCTTGTTACTCCACACCCTCTCCAGTATTTACAGTTGTCACTGTTTGGGATGTTAGCTATTCTAGAAAGTAGGTAGTGGTATTTACTTCTTGTTTTAAGTTGCAATTACTTAATGACATATGATGCTGAGGAATTTTCATGTTTATTTGCCATTGCTATGATTTCTTTTATAAGGTTTCTATTGAGATTTCCCCACTTTGTGATTGATTTATTTTCTCATTTTTGGATTTTAAAAATTCTTTCTGTATTTTGGATTAAAGTTATTTATCATGTATGTTTTGCAATAATCTATCCCCAGAATGTGTTTTCTGTTCAATATCTTAATGGTGTCTTTCACAGGGTGCATATTTTTAATTTTAAGAAATTTTAGACTTTTTTTTCCCTACATAGAGTTGCTCTGTTGTGGTATTACCATCAGATGGAAAGAATATTCTTTTTCCATTAATTGCATTTGCTTCTTGTTCAAAGATCAGTGGACCATGTTTATTTTGGTCTATGTCTGGAACTGCTATACCCTCCTTCAGTGATCTATTTGCATATTTTTTCACTGTGATACCACACAGTCTTTATTAGCATAGATTTATACATCTTGAAGTGAGATAATATTGGTACTATGACTATCTTCTTCTTTAAGATTGTGGTGGCTGCTTTGGGAATTTTGCCTTTCCACTTATACTTTAGAAAACATTTGTTTTTGTCAAAAAATAAACCATTGAGTTTCTGATTAGCATGTCCTTTAATCAACAGGTAAAACTGAAAAGGATTTGAATCTTGATAATAGTGAATCTTTCCATCCATGAACATAGATTATCTCTCAGTTTTCTTAGTTTTAATTATTTTTTGTCATTTTTCTTCATGTATCTGGCTTGTTAGATTTATTTTTGTGTATTTGTGGTACTAATTAAAATAGCATTGCATATTAAATTTTAAATTCTAAAAGTTCATTGCTAGTATATAAGTAATCAAATTACTTGTATATTAATCCTGTATACTAAAATTTTCTATAATTACTTACCAGTTTCAAGAAATATTTGTTGATTTTTTTGGAATTTCTCATATAGCTAACAGGGCCTTCTGTGAACAAAGACAGTTTACGTCTTCCTTCACAATACCTTTTATGCCTGTTTTCTTATTGAATATTCCATGACTTTTAATACAGTATTAACTAGGAGGGATGAAAGTGGACATCCTTGTCTCTTGCCATATTTTGCTTTTTAAATACCCTCCACTAAAAGGAACCAGGAACCATTGGAGCAGATTATTTTTCCTGCAGTGGGCTAAGAAAGATTAAGATAAATTTTGAAGATATCATTTTATTAGAATTACTGGAAGTGGTCAAAAAGTGTTGGAAATGCAGGAAAAGGACAAAAAGACCATCTTAAAGAGGCTTTCATTGGCTACATGTGAGGAAATTTCAGCCTCAAAACAATGGAGGAATTACTTATAATTCATTAAATAAATAAAGATCCATCCACCATCAGTGTTGTAAATAAGTGAATAGGGAAAAAAAAAGGACAGAAAGGAAAGGCAACTGTTTGCAGTAAAATCTGTTTGTCAATGAAGTAATGGAGTGGTGAGGTTGACTAATCTCAGCACTTAAAACCATGGAATCCAGTGTGAAGAGATATATTTATGCAGTATTAAAGTCTCTCTATACAAATTACTTATCAATAACAATGTGAAAAAAATGTATAGGTAGATATGGTAGATTTGACTCAAACCAACTGACCAAATTTAACATCACTAAGCCAAATCATGTGGCTCCTGTTGTGATTCACAAAGATAGACACATAATATTTGAGGTAATATTGGCAAAATTCATAAATTGTATCTAGACCTGATGAAACATTATATACTGTAAATAGTAACTGAAGGGAATTTGAAAGAAAAAAAAGACAAGCTCTTATTTTACAGAACTTTTAAGAACAAAAAAAGACAAAGATTGCTAAAAAATTTGTTTACATTAAAGTAGACTAAATACATTAAAATATTAACATAAAAGTTTAATGCTTAATAATACATTAGATCTTTGAAGGGTGAAAATTGAGATTAATGATACTATTGGTTAACTGATAAAATTATCTATATGATTTAAAATTAAATAATAATGTATCAGTACTACATTTCCTAATTTTGACAATTGTACTGCAGTTATGTAACATAATATTATTGTCCTTTGGAGATATACCCAAATTATTTAAGACTAAGTGTTCAAATTATATCCAATCTGAGAAGAGTTATGACTCTGGATAGAGTATATGGTAGTTTCTTGAACTAATCTTACAATCTATTTATAATTTTCAAATTTTGAGTGAGATTTTAACACTACCTCCAAAAAATCAGTTGAAAATATGATAGATCCAGGCATAGTGTTTTTACCCTAAATGCATCAAGGAGATTATTTTGGAGGAATCAGGACTAAAGCAATTTTATTGTAACAGAATCTAGGCTGTGTAAGTCTTCATGATTAGAGCAGAGTGGTCATCTTTCAAAGGATGAAGCCTTGATTCCAGTGGCTGCACACAAGTCCCAGAATGTTCTCTCCTGCTATTGCCCTGCATTGCCTGACTTTGGATGGAAGATGAGTGACCGTGCAATTCCAGTGAAGGACAGGTGGATGTCTAATTAGGCAGAGGCAACAACCAAACAGAGAGGAAGATTGCACAATCACTGACAAATGTTGAAGCAAAATACCTTCTGTTTGCTTTTATTGTTAAGAGAGGAAGTCCTTGTAGGAGCATCTCCATACCTTCCCACCCCTCCCTTCCATCCTTCCCCATTCTATGCTAATAGACTGTGCTCTTGCCAAAGTTGTTTGTGACCTTTGGATCTGATTGGTCCAAGAGTGCATTTAAGCTTCTGTAGTTTCCAGAATAAAGTGGTGTTCTTTGCTTCTCCTCGCCCCGGCTGTGTCCTTTCTTGTCCCGGGTATCTCTGCGTCTTGCTGGGGCGAGGGAAATTTTTACCTACACCCCGGGGCCTGGGGAGATTGGCTCTGTGGATCACCACCGTCCAGAGAGACCCCATATCGTCTAACCCGGGGACCCTTTCTCCATCTGTCTTGGACTCCAACTCGGCGAGAAGCCACGTGGCCCTCCCCCACCCCCCTTATCAAAGCGACAGATTCTGAGCAGAAATTTGCATTTTTTATTCTTATATTCATGTTGATAGGATGGAGTTGATGGCTAATCAGAAGTAGATTAGGATGAAAATCTAGGTTAGCTATAGATCTTTTTTTGCTTGAAGAAAAGAACATTCATGATAAGGATTTCAGCTTCAAAACAAATAGTGACAGCATTTAATAATTAATTAGAGAAATAAAGACACATCAGCCATTAGTGTTATAAATAAATAAATGAATAAAATAAATAGAAGGAAAGATGAATCCTTCTAGTAAAATATTGATAAATGTTAAAGAATTGATGGGGTTGTATAATCATAATGCTTATTGAAACTGTAGATGATAATGTAGAGAAATTAGATATACACAGCAGTCTTGAAGCATCTCTCCAGAAGTTTCCATTTTTTTCTTAAATAAGATGTAAGCAGTATCTTTTATTTTATTTGGAGAAATGATAGCAGATTAATTGGTTTTCATAATACAAAATTCCTGTAACATAGTCTGTTAATAAGTTTCTTCCATCAAGAGAAGACAAACATAAGACTGTTAATGACAGAACTAGGACTTTTCTAAAAGCCTGTAGTATGCTGCTATTTCTTATGCTGAATCCACTGAAGAACTTCTAATATCACAGGTGCTTAGTGTTTTGAAATATAGCAATGCAATGATTGGCAGGATTTTTGGTGTTATAACTTGCTTGAATGCATAAATTCATTTGGAAAAGATGGAATAAAATGATGGGGAGAGTTGTTTAGCACCAAAGAATACCTAATATTAGCCTTGGAAACTTCTGCCCTGTTATTACATGTAATTTTCTGAGAAACTCATCTAATTGCTGAGTGTTATGCAAACTGGTTGAAAGAAATGGTCCACTCACAAACATCCATTTTCCCTCATCTTCCATGTAAATCTCTCAATAGCAGGCAGAAGACAGAAAGACTAGTCTGTTTCCTCACAGTAAGGATACTATTTAGTGACCTGTTGAGTGGATTGGGCAAAGTAGCCCACATTTCAGGAACCCCTCCCTGTCCCAGAGATGTGGCTGTTCTTTGTCATGTCCTTTCTCATGTCCTTGGTTAGCAGCTCCACCTCTTCCAGCTTTTGAGTCCTGTGAAGCAAAACATGCAGGTCTGGTGAGGATGTGCTGCAGTTGTGGGAGCCCTGCTTTCTGAGGGTAGAGACAAGCTGTGTCCACATGGTAATGATGTCTCTCAGCCACACCTCTTGCTTCTTACAACATTTATTTAGAAAATTTAAGGAAGTTAGCATAATAAAAGTAATCTGGACCCCATTAAGAGAAGGAGTGGAAGACATGGGATGGATGAATCATCATCCTTACTTGTGATTTCACCTTTTTAGCTTCATCCATATCTTAGCAAGTCAGAGGGAAAGCTCTTACATGCTCACCATACAATCCTGTGTTCTTGGTGTGTGATTGGCAGTTGCGATTTTCTGCTCCATGGAGTTGCTCATATCCCAGGCATGTAATTGCCATTGTCACTGTCAAAACCTTCGTAGGCCATGTCATGAGACACAAAGAGATATCCACTCTTTTTTTTTCCGCAATAGTATTGGTATTTATTTCACTGCTCTGAACCAAAGTCCACTCTTGTGGCATTGTGGGCAAAGTCATACAGGAGAACATCATTATGAATTTTTTTGAATGTCCTTTTTGGAGCCTGTGAAGTAAAAAATGCAAATAGTGGGGCCATAGTAGCTATAACCTTTTAACTATGCGCTAGCCTCCCTGAAGATGGGTTTATGTGATTTACTCACAGTGGTTTGGGAAGCATTTTTTTGTGGCGGGGGCAGGGGACTTAATTTAAAACGTCTTTGCAAAAAATTGCTCCAATTATCTAAGGTCCCAATTGTTATAGAAACATTCTGTACATTGACAAACTGATCATATCTTACGACTTTGCTGTCTTTACCCAGGGCTAGTTCTACGGATGCCTTACCAGATTTAGCCAGGACTTCAAAGGGTAGATATTCTTTATCATTTTTTTTTTTTTTTGCAGAACACTGGACTGCAAATTTCTATATGCTAGAGAGCACACCAGATTTTCTGCTATCATCCTGGTAGAACTCAATTCCCAGAGAATCTTCTTCCTGTTGCTGTCTATATTACAGGATTCTGTGACCCCAACTATATGATATAAGAGTTCTACCTCCGGAAAAGAACACCAGGAGCTTCCTCTGATGCAGACTAGGCATTTGTAGAAGATGACAATGACCACAGAGAGGACATAGTTGAAATGAACAAGGGCCATGGTGAATGACAAGATGGCAATGAGTAGAGAGAAAGGACAGAGCAGAGTGCAAGTCACTGCTGAAGATATCCATGCAATTCCACATACTACTTCCTAACAGACTTCACAAACAGTAAGACATAATTTGTGAGATTCACAACAAATATAATACAGTCACTTCGAGGAAGCACAGAAATTCCTTTTACTTAATATTTCTGAGAGTTTTCAAAGGGAGAATATGCTGCAATGAATCATGTAGCAAATGGTACCTTTATGCTAAGAGAATGTAAAATTTCAAAACATAATTTCTTATAAAATTCCCAAATAGAAGTACATGGCAACATTGTTGCTGCTTTCTAAGGGTTATTTTTGCAACAAGCATAGATCATACTAATGGATCAACCTCGTATTTGTTAGAATAGTCTTTTCTTCATATTCATTTCTTTGGAAGGTGTTGTGTAATTGATTACAAAACTGTGATACGATAAGACCTTATTATTTTCCATGCTCTGTGCTAGAGATTTACATACAATTGTTCTTTTGATGCTTTCAGACTTGGAAGTTTTATGGTTTCCTTTAAAACAGACCAAAATTGGTGCACAGATTCAAACCCATCTACTAGTTACATTATTATAGCTCTAGTGTAATATAACTTAGTTTCCTAGATTAAACATTTCTAAATAGAATTGTGATGATGTATGCTAAATTATTTAAATATGCATCTGTCAATGGAAGTGATTTTCATCGATATAAATTCATTGAACATCTATAATGACTATGGAATTTTACTAGCATTAGATATACAAAGAACAACTATATATGTAATAAGATATGAAAATGGTGGGCACTTTGCATAAACTTAAAATTTAAAAAAAGTCAAATTTTTGCTAAAAAATGTCTCAATAGCATAAAAAAGTATTTTTCACATAGTAACAAGATAGTGTTCATTTAGATTATCAATATGTATCACTTAAAGATATATTCCACATCTAGATAAGTTTCAGAAGCACGGTTAAAACTCATACATAAATTGTCAAAGTACTTAATAGCATGTTACTTAGAAGTTAATGCTGTATACAGTGTACTTCAAAATTTAAAGAAAGCACCAAGTAAACTATAGCATGAATTATAGATTATAATAAAGATGTGTAATTGTAGGTTCATTGATTGTAACAAAGGCACCATTTGGGGGGAGTATTTAATATGGGGGAGGCTAGGCATATATTGCAGCAGGGTTTATAGGAAATCTCTGTATTGTTTTCTCCATTCTGTGGTGAGCCTAAATCTGTTCCAAAAATAAAATATTTAAAAGTAATTCAAACTGGTTTAGAATCACTGCTTCCTTTCTCATATTTTTAAATCTCCACAGCAAAATATCTCACAAAATTAGAATTCAACAAAGTACATGTATTCGCAGTTAAAGAAATGCCAGAGTGATGTGAGGAGTTTGAAGAAAGTGAGAAAATGGCTAAATTCAGCCTCTTGGAGGGAAATGCATAGGAATTTCAGGTATTTTGTGGGGGTGCAAATTCTGAGTTTAAAACAATGTTGCTTGATGAGGAAGAAGGTTGTCATCTCTGTAGCCATTGAGGTTTGTCACTGACAGTAAGGAAATGAAATGTTGCATATTGATTACAGCTATGGAGGCTCAAAGAGCAGCAGTACAGAGAGAATATCCTAATAAAATGTTTTAGGTTAATTGCGTTATCTCTGAGGAGTAGGATTTGGACTGATTTTATGTCTTCATGCTGATTTCTATTTTCTAAATTTTCTGTATTACTGTATTACTTTAAATCAAGAAAATAAACCAAAGTTGTTATTATAAAAAAGGTATTATATTTGTTAATAATTTTCAAAAAATTGGAGAAAAATAGAATGCCACATAATGGAGAAAAGGAATGATTTCTGGATAAAGCACCCAAATCACAAGCAGGATGTTTGTCCTAGGAAAGGGTGGAGGACCTTGCTGTGTAAAAGTCTGAAAAGGATCTAGTGATCTAGTGATCAGAAGTTATCACACATGACCCCTTCCTCAGTAGTAGCCCCTGTCTTCTAGGAACTTTGGAATGCAAACTCTTACAGTCCACCCAAGTCAGACTACATAATTTACAAGTCCCAAGGCCAAATTAACGTGTAAAAGTCTTTGTTCGAAAAGCAAGAAGTCCCTTTAATGGTGTGGAAACAGAAGGCATTATTCTTTCTTCTGAGGTCTCCCTCTAGTCCTGTCATGGTAGGAAGTCTCTTTCCTTTATTGTTTTTTTTTTTCCTTTGTTGTTTTATTTTTAGCTACCTAATGTTGTATTTTCCACAGCACGGGAATATAAGTGGGACAGTTGCAAAACCATACAGGGGAGTACCACTTGGCATTCAGGTGGCCCATTAGCTCCTCGGTTTCCCTCAAAAGCTAAAATGCATGAAGTTTTTTCCTTTTAGGAAAAATTAGAATACTAGATGAGAAAAAGGAAGAGCGAGGATAAAGAATTTCTGTGACATGTGATGCAACTACTACAAGATGTAATTAAGGGAGAATACAGGTGACTTAAGAGGAAAATTATGAATTTGATTTACTTATGCTATTTTTCCAACAATATTCTAGAGTTTAAAACATGAATGGTGAAAGCAGAATGTGTGCCCACAAATCAGATGTGTTTTTGAGGGGCTGTGTGGGTTTCCAAGAGACTTTTGATTCTCTTAAACTATTTTTAGAAATAAGAATAGTCAGGGTTTCTTTTAAGAACCGTCTCCAGGTTGAGAAGCCTTGTGTGGTGTCATCGCATGAGTGAGTAATTCCACTGGGCTGGGCTGACTGTCACTGGAGTCAATCAATTTTAAAAACTAATTAGACCCAGGTGGGAAAATAGGTCATTTGTACAGAGTGATGTTTTCAAGGATGTTAGCTGCAGGATAGAGGAAAAAGATATTTATATGAGAAGGAAATATTGGAGTTATTAAGGAGGTTGGAAGTACAGTGTATGAGCATACAAAGAGGTCAAAGAAAGCAGAAAATAAGAGGAAGGAAATTGGTGACAGGTTAGAAGGAGTAATCCTACAACGATTTTAAAGTGGCCTTCAGAATTTGGGAATATGCTGATCTCATCTTTTATCCCAGAAGATTGAAGTGAATAGAAATACATCATGTTGTCTCCACAGCATTGATTAGATGCATATCATAGTTATATAAAGGCTGATCTTTAATACAAGTATATGCAGAGTGTTCTTTTGGAGGAAACAAAATCTGAGCAGGAGGGCAGAATGTTCAAAGTAGAACAAGACACAGTGGAATTTCAATATCCAAAGAGGAATGATGTATACAGCTTGAACAGCTCATTTTCAGGAAGAGAGGATTTTAGAATTTATTTTTCATCCAGTGTCGGAATCCCTTCTGCAATATCCTGACAGACTATGGTAACAGAGTTTAATAGGTTCCAAGAACATCTCTTGCATTGCTGGGCAGCTGCATTTGCTAGATATTTACTCAGTATATTGAGATTAGGTTACTTTTCTTCTTAAAGTTTTATTCATTGATTTTATTATAGTTTTCTAAAGCAACATGAAATAGTTATCATATTTTGTTTCCCTATGACACTGTCAAATAATGAATTATAGCTATCATGCTTCCTGCTACGACGTTTCTTCTTCAAGATAAATATCTTCAATTCCTTTACTGATTTAAGCTGTATTTATTCTGATTCCCTATTCATCAGGTCACTGTTTAATTTTATTTAAATGAGTTAGATGTCTTTATTTAACTGAGAAGGAATGAACTACTGATTTACTCTAACATCTGATAGTACTTCACACCAAAATATTCCATTTGAGTTCAGGAAGAAATCTCAATTCAAAATATTTACCTAAGTCAAGCCGGGTATGGTTGCACACATCTGTAATCCCAGCACTTTGGTTGGCTGAGATGGGAGAATCATGAGTTCAAAGCCAGCCTCAGCAAAAACGAGACACTAAGCAACTCAGTGAGACCGAGTCTCTAAATAAAACACAAAATAGGGCTGGGGATGTGGCTCAGTGGTCGAGTAACCCTGAGTTCAATCCGTGGTACCAAAACAAATTTTATATAAGTCAATGTTTTAAGTCTAAAGTATCTTTGAACATTTTAATCACAGAATAGCTGTTCCTTAAAAGAGAAAATAACATACACATACATACACACACACACATATATATACATATATACACACACATACACAGAAAAATTTTTTATACATTACAAAACATGACCAAACCTATTACCACCAATCTCTAAAATAATGACGTGATATAAAATGAGCACAACTGGTTATTACTTAAATGCAGCTAAGAATGCAGTCATCAACACATAAGAGCACTTGAAATCTACAGTGTATTCAGCTACCTCCTTGTCAAAGTTAATTCGTTGACATACATGAATACACTTTCTTCTCTAAGCTATTTTTTTTTGAAGTTAGTCATATCATTTTACTCTTGGAGGAGGGACTAGGATTAGTGAGAGTGGCAGAAAGAGCATATTCATATTTTTTCAAGTTGCCTACGAACAATTCTCTGAGTACAGGGCATGCACATTTCCACTGAGCCAGCCTCTTTTCCACACCATCCACTCTCTGTGTTAGCCATGTGAAGGACATGTTGTAGTGGTAAGTTATCAACATATTCTGGGTAGACTCTCAAAATATAAAAATGCTCTAATGCAAACCCACTTAATTATAATTTTATAAATTAATATACAATGATTGTAGGCTATGAAGTAGAGATGCAAATTCCATTGTCAAAACAGAAAATTGACTTTACAAATAAAGTTTACAAATAACCATTGCCTAGAGTATATTATAATAGTGTTAAAGTCTACCACATAAATACTAAGTGTAAGTGGAAATTTACTGTCATCATCATAATTATCAGCTTCATACTACATTAACAACAATGTTAATGAGAGTATACTATGATGTTTATAACCTTTGTCAGTTGTAATGGGAATAGGTGGTTATTCTTAAACATTTCTCAGGTTTTTCATGTGTGCAGCTGTCACTTAATAGGCTGTTGCATTTTGGATTCATCTGTGACAACTGGTCTCTGTAAGAACTGTCCTACTTCATTTTTTTTCCATTCAAATACAAGAAAAAGTAGTGATACTCTTACTAGTCAGATATCACCCTGCTGGTGTGTTTCTAGAAGTCATTTTCAACAGCCGTATGCCTTTTCCCACAATTTCCAAGAAGGCTAGCATCATTATTTCTTTATTTCCTTCAGTATTCTGTGCATAAAAAGGGTCTAATTCAATCAATCTTTAATGAACTAATGGCAACAATGGTTTGGCTCAGTGTAAGGACACAATGAGCAATAGCTTAAGGAATGAATATAAGAGTATGTGCAAGAAAGAAGTGAGGATCTGGTCCACAGTAGACACTCCTGAATGTCTTAGGTTTTAGGTAATATAATTCTATTCAAAGAAAGAAAAAAACAATAAATACATGATCTACTTTGTTACTCATTTTAAACATGGCTAAACTTTGAAGATTTTCTAGTATTATTTAATCAACAACTCGTAATTGTATACATTTATGGGTACAATATATTTTTATGTATATGTACAATGCAGAATGACAAAATCAAGCTAATTAGCATATCTATCACCTCACTATTTTTTATGATAAGACTTTTTAAATATTTTGTCTTAGTTATTTAGTAATATTTAATTTATGGCTAACCTTTGTGTCAGCAAAAATTTTTCTCTTTTGAAGCATAATTTCCAATGATAAAAATTTACATAAACTGATCTGTATTGCAATTATTTTGAAAGAGTAGTCAAAGAAAATAATTCCATGCATTTGAAAGCATTTTTCTCCAATTTGTGTATATGTATGTGAGTCTGTGTTTACACATATGTGTCTATTTTATCCCACATTGAAAAGTATGATTGGCACAAAGTATTTCCTCAATATAGGTTATTATCAATGACTTTTACCATTATAAAATATGAAAGAAGTCTGCAACAATAATAACAGATGACTAAAACATAGGTATATGCTTGTATAACTGTTGTATGTATGTGTGTGTGTGTGTTCTTGAACTCTGATTACATTTTTTTTAAATGTTTATTTTTTAGTTGTAGGTGACAGAATATCTTTATTTTATTTTTATGTGGTGCTGAGGATCGAACCCAGTGCCTTATGCGTGCTAGGCGAGCACGCTACCACTGCGCCATAATCCCAGCCCTGATTACATTTTTTATACACAAAAAATAACATGTGTAATACAATGCCCTGAGGAACACAAATTCTTTATAACTGTGTTTACACAGTTCTTAGATAATATTCTCATCAATGAGAGGTAAAGGGTCTCAGCATTTGCAGATGGATAGAGTCCATATGGATATGTCTAATGTTAACCTATTTCAAGTCTCCATGGCTGTGTGCCTTTCTGGCTATGATTATGCCAGATTATAATTGCACAGCATCCTCTTTAGCACTTGTTATTTTCATTTTTATATATGTGAATGTGACAGGAATCTCATCACTGGCATCTTTGATGATAATTGGAATTGGATACGTTTTGATGTGTCAGTTTTGGGTCCTTCATTTTCCAAAGTAAATATTTTAAATGTGAATTTCTCACAGAAAAACCCAGATCTTAATTGGCTAAAAAGCCTTAGCATTTATCATTGATGATATAAAAGTTCTTATACTTTTATCCTTAACTGACTAAAAGTTATTATATCTGAATGGATGAAAGAAGTTTTACTCCCGTTTCACAGGCTTACACATTGAATATTCATCGATAATCTTTCCAAATCCCAAATAAAATTGTCCAATTAATTTCTATAATTATTGAAATGGTATTTTCTATTGCTGATCACACAAGTTGGTAATATTTCTTCAACTTGTTCATTTTCATTGGTGCATTATAATTATACATAAGAGTGGGATTAATTGCCAAACTTGTGCATGTGCAAACACAATTTGATCAATCTCATTCCCCTCCTCTCTCCACCTGATCTCCTTGCTCTGCTCTACTGGTCTCCTTTGTATTATCACAATTTTTAATGAGTGCATGATAATTATATATTAAAGGTAAAATTAATTGTAGTATATTCATTAACAAACAGTGTAAATTGGTGGATTTCAAAAGAATACTCACTCTTGTCACTCTTATCCAGAGTCAGTTTTATCATCAGTTTTACTTAATATTATCTCCTCATTTCTATTTTTAATTCATGTAATAATTTAGTTATTCATTCTATCTGATCCTTTTTGATTGTTTTTAAATCACTTTTTAAAAAAAATCTTAGTGTCTTCTACCACATAGATAAAATTATATAAAATTTATTTCTCAAATCACTTCTCTATGCTAAGTAAATTTAATATTTAACAGACATCAAATCATGAAATTAAATATTCTCCAGAATCTAGCTGAGTCTTCCCCTATGGCTTTTCCTCTTGTTTGTGTGTGTGATCGTGTTTCTTAGCAATTCCATGCTCTTTATTTTCTACTGATCTTACTATCTACTTTGGTCCATGCTTTTTACCTCTCCCAGAGGTATCTTTTGCCACTGTTTCTTTAAATGTGCTCCCTTTCAAGGAAAAAAAAATCTATTTTTCTCTTCAATAAGTGGCCTTTTTTCTTTCAAAATTTAACTTTTTTGAAGATAGAAATAAATCAATTCCTATGTACTCATCTCAAAATATTTACCATTATTGATTGGACATTCTTTAGCTTAATAGTGTTTACTGAGGGAACGCATTTGGGAAATATTTCAGAAGATGGTATTAGTAAAAAAAAAAAAAAAGAAGAATGTTTGATTTTTAACACTTAGATGTGCTGAAGCCTGATCTTATTCATAGCCCTATAAATAGGCGTTGTTATTCTCTCCATGGAAAAACTAATCTCTGGATAAAATTATCCCAGAATTTTATAATTAGAAAGAGATGGACATAAGATATGAGCAAATTAGCATGGTTCCAAATTTCTAATGCATATGTTTGAGTATCATTGCTGTGGTAAGAATTTGTCATAGAAGAAAATGATGGATCACAAAAAAACAGGAGAGTGTGAAATAATGAGAGATCTACAGTGTAACTGGAGGAAGTCATTGTTTCAGTGCCAAGAGAGCAACCCGCACTTTGTCCATGGGGTCCACTCTCTACTTGAAATCAGTTCTCAAGAGAATTGTACCTTCATAGCGATGTTTTCTCTTCTAGATATTATTTTCTAAAACTCCCACTGCAGATCATTTGTGTAATGTAGATTGAGATGCATTCAATATGGAAAATTAGAATGTTTATAATACAACTTTTAATTTTCATTTATTGTCAATCAAAGACAACATTGGGATATTAAGGTTTTTTAAAAAGGGATTTTTCTGACATTGATAGATGGCAACATAATACTGATATTCATGTTCTTTAAACAGAACATTTTCAGCAACCGTTACATGTCTTTTATATGAGAATGAAGATGGATAGATGGTAGAATTAACATATTAGTAAGAAGACATAGATAGATGTTTTTGGTTTCAACTTGAAGGACTTCCTGTAGCGTTCTTGTGAAGTAGGTCTAGGGACAATCAACTCTCTTCACTTTCATTTTTCTGGGATCATTTTTATCTCTCTTAACTTTCTGAGAACATACTTTACCAGGTAGGGTATTATGGTTAACAGTTTTAATTTTTTTTTTAAATAAAGTTTTTTTGAAATTTTTTTTTTAGTTGTAGATGAACACAATGTCTTTATTTTATTGCTTTGTATGTGGTGCTGAGGATCGAACCCAGGGTCTCACACATGCGAGGCAAGTGCTCTACCACTGAGCTACTATCCCAGCCCCAACAGTTTTAATCTTAAAGGTCTTTGAATATATCGTCTTACACTCTCCTGGCTTGCAAAGCTTGTTGAAAATCCATGGATAACTTTACAGTGTTTCCCTTGTGAGTCGGTCTTCTCTCACTGCTTTTCTGAATATTCTGTTTACTATTGTCTTTTGCCAATTTGATTATAAGATGCATCAGAGTAATCTTGTGTGGGTTGTTCTTACTTGAGCATTATGAATTTAGATGTTAATATCCCTTCTAAAATTTGGGATGTTTTCAGTCTTTATCTCTTTCAACAATCTTTTCTATCATTTTCTCTTCTTCTTCTGTAATTTCCATAAAGTGGATAGCAGTTCTCCTCATGTGTATAATGTATATATAGATGATCTATATTCAATAGGTAACTTACACTTTCTTCATCAGTGTTTTTAATTTTTCTCTTCTAATTGCCTCATTACAAATAACCTGTCTTTGATTTTACTGATTACTTCTATATGACCAGATCTTTTATTGAAGCTTTTTATTGATATTTTCACTGTTGTCATGTTCTTCAGTTCCTGGAATTCTATTTTTTTCTTTTTCATGATTTTTACTTATTTACTTTTGTTAAACTTCTTTAATTCTTGCATTGTTTTCCTAATATTGTTTAATTGGAATCATACTTCCTCACTCAATGTTCTTGGGATGTTATTAAGATTCATTATCAGGCAATTTTTATGTGTCCATTTCTTTAGGGTTCATTATTAGAGCTTTATAGAGTTTTTTGGGGTATTTTGTTTTGTATTGGTTTTAATGATGTCATTTTGGTCTACTACATTTGATCTACAAAACTTTGAGTTGTGGTCTATGTATTTGAAGGAATAAACATCTCTTCCAGTCTTTGCAGATTACTTTCAACAAGGATAAGTGTTATTTCTCTGTCCTGTGAGTTTGTGTTCAGAAATACAGTCAGACAGAATTGGAAGCATCTCATGTGGCTATAGTTTGGTTCACAATGAGATCTGAACTTGGCAGGCCAGTTACCAGGGGCTCAGCAAGTGTGACTCCTACCTGATACCTGAGGGGCTGGGCCTGTCTCCAGGGTCTTAGACACTAGGAGTTGCTTCAGGGCCTTCAGGGTCTTCAGAGATTGTTGTCACTGGTGCAGATGAGTGTGCCTCCCTAAAGAATTCCTAGGAGAGCTCCTTCCTTGTCACAGAGTGTGCCCCTGGGCAGACAGGGCTGATTCTATGCGAAGAGATGCTAAAGTCAATTCATAGACTCACTGAAGGGTCCACAGTGAGATAGTGGCCTGACTCTTTTGTGACAAACAGGAGAGTCTCCTACCAGTTTTCTGGAACAGCAAGGTGACTCCAAGATCATGCTATGTAAGGGCTGGAGGTGGGTTGAGCCTCTCTGAATAGAACTAAGGTCTGCAGGTGTGTTGCCAGGAGTACAGATGGGCATGTCCTCTGACAGAGGCTTCCTGACCCAGCCTGGGGGAGTTGAGGTCAGGTGACAGTGTCACTGTAAGATCTGTAGTCAGACCAAGATTATTAGCTCTTCTTCTAGGGGTTTGGAAGGCTTTAGAAGGGTGTTCCCCTGTGAGCCTCTTGGTGTACAACTGTTCCTTGAATGTAGCTGAGAAACACTGGAGCCAGTTTACAGGGCCTCTTGAAATCCATGGTAAGACTGAAATCAGCATCTTTACCTGTGTGGGCATAGATGGATGAGTCCCTCAGTGGTCCCGTGGAGAGGCAGGACTTCTGTACTGTGCCTGGAAGAGGCAAGAGCTGGATTATAGGGCCACTTTTAGATATAGGCACACCAAAGCTGGACAGCCTACCCTCAGGGATATGGACATGTTTGACTATATTTATGTCCCTTAGATGACGTTGATCACAGGACTAAGGGCAGATACAATGTTAGCAGAATCTATTAAAGAGGTGAGGCTTTCTCTGGGTTTGTAGCTGGGATTCGAATTAGTGAGCCTGACATCTGGGTGAAGATCTGCCCTCTCTAAATTGCCTTTAGTGGTCTTGAGATCCATTGGTGTTTCTTAAGCTCCTACCTGGATACTAAAGTTCCCATAAGGACACTTTCGTCTGTCTATTGCTGTCAAATTATTCTGCAATGGGGAACCATGAGCTGGTGACTGCCTAATCTTTCTTATGCTCTGATATATGTTACTTTTAACATACATCTTCCTTATATGGCATAAGGATTCAAGTAAATACCATATATTTATGTCTTGCTTCTTCATTTGGTCTCCATTTTAATAGAAAATATAGATCACTATTTTTAATGCATATTTAGCATTGGTTCATGCTTGGTCTTCCTATTGTCCTGTTTTTCTTTTCTTTGTTCTTTCTGTGCTTTTAGATTGTTTTGTGTGCATGTAATTCTGCACAGTAATTCTGAATTACTCTGTCATTTCCTTTGTACTTTCTTGTTTATACTGTTAGTAGCTGCCCTTAGCCTTATTTATCATATAGTCAAAATTCCATAAGTTATAAATTCAATATCACTCTTTCCAGTTTTCTTTGATACAATTACCTTTTAAAGAGATCAAAAGTGGGAAAATGTCTTTAATATTTATGTAAATATAGCGTATATGAAGTTTTCATTTCTAATGCCTTTCACTTTTTAATGGAAATGTAAATTTCACCACACACAGACCCATATGCCAGTAGTGGTTAATTATCTCAAATTGTGAATCTAAAATAAACTTTATTTCAGTTTTATTTGAATTATATTTTTGCAAAGTACTGAATTCTGTATCAATATCTTTTTTCTTTCAGCAATGTAGAGAGAGTATGTGCTTCTTTTCCTTAGCAGCATGGTTTTTATAAAAAGTGTGTTACCATTTCTTTGATCCCTGTCTGTATTGTTATTCTTTCTCTGGCTGCCTTTATGAATTTATCTTTATGACTGGATTTCAGTAACTTATGATTTTCCCTGGAAATATTTTCTTTATGTTTCTTTTGTTTGGGCTTCATTGATTTTCTTGAACTATGTGGCTTAAAAATTTTATTAAATTTAGAAAAAATTTACACTATTTTCAAATATTTTCTGTCTCTCTATCTATCTATCATAATCATCATTATTATTATTTTTATTATTATTATTATTTTGGTTACAGTTCATACTAAGATTTTTTTCATTCATTTCTATCTTTTATTCTGATTATGATTCACTTTCTTCTGCAACATATAACCTGTTTCTATCTCATCTTTTTATCATATAAGTTTTTGTTTATTTCTTTTCTATTTCAGATATTAAATTGTTAACCTCTAGAGTTTCTGCTTAGCTTATTCTCATACCTTGTGTTATGATTTGGTATGAAGTATCTCCCAAAAGTTGATATATGAGACAATGCACAAATTCTCAAAGGTGAAAAGATTAGACCATAAAGATGTAACTTAATCAATGGATTAATCCATTTGATGGATTAACAATTTGAATGGATTACTGAGTAATAACTGTAGGCAAGTAGGGCACGGCTGGAGGAAACAGGTCACTGGGTGTATGGCCCTGAACATAACATGTTCTCCAGCTACTTGCAGTCAAGCTCTGAGTCTTCTTTCTAGGTGTAATAACAGAGAGGTTTTCCTTTTCCACACACTCTCTCCTTGATCTTCTGCCTCATCTCAGGACCAGAGTGGTGAAGTTAACAGAATCTGTGAAATGATGAGCCTAAATAAACATTTCTTCCTCTACCTGTTCTTGTCATATGTGTTGTCAGCAACAAACAGCTGACTAAAACACTTGGATTTCTTTCTTACTATGTTTATCATGTTCTTTGCATCTTTGAGCATATATGAAAGACCTCTATTTTAAGGTCCAATTCTATCCTATTTCCATGGTTTCCCTCACTTCCATTCTCTCCAGTTAATTCTCTTACTTGCGAATCTTATTTGTTGTTTCTTTGCATGCTGAATAATTTTTTGCCTGAATTCTAGATGTTTTGAATTCCATAGGTTGTGTTTTTTTTTGAGGGGGGGGTGCTAAATTATGCTTTATTTCTTCAAATTGTATTGGATTTTCTCTGCTGGTAGTTTATTTCCAAAACTTTGATTTTTGTGTTTAAACTTTATTTTGGCAGGCTCAGAAAAGTGTTTATTCTTGAGTTAATTTTTCAGTGTATTAAATAGGTGATTCTGTAGATTCTACCTGGGTATATTATAACTTCAAACCTGGCTTATTGTAAATTATAGCTGTTGAAAGCCTTTGGTGAATTTTGATTATTGTTTAGCTTAAGAACTATTCCACATAGTTCTTTCCTCAGGGAAGAATTTTGGAAGTATTTTCCCATGGAGGTGCAATCCTTTCTTTCTGGCTTTCTGCCCTTATCTGAGGAAATTATGAGCCATTTCCTCAACTCACTGAAAACGTGTGGTCTATTTTGTGTCCTGTGGTAGGGCCTGTAAACTGCCTTTCGACACTACAACAAGAGCAGTTATTGGTTCACTTCACTAGTTTTCCTTCCCTGAGGGATCACAGGCTTGTGCTCCCTATTGTTCTTAGTACAAGAGTCATTATTTTATATATTTTGTCCAATAAGTTCTTTACCACAGGAGGGTATTTTCAAGAAAGTTCACACTCTTTTTGAAACATTTATATCCTCTTGGGCTTGTCAATGAATGTCAACACATACAACCTGTTGTTAATACCTAAAACCCTAGTGGTCCATTTGAGTCTTTTATTTAAACATACCTCCAGTTTTACCTTTTACCTAGTCCTTTCTAACAGCTTCCAAAATGGTTTTTATCTTCCACATTTTTCCTGGAAGTCAATTTTCCACTATTTTCCAAGCATCCCATTAGATCTAGAATGAAATAAAGCTTGTCTCTGTAAATTTTACATGATTTGGCCCAGCTCTGTTATTCTAACCCGTATCTGCCAATTCATGTCTTATTCTGTAATCTCTACCTGCCCTTGGGGTTTTCTCCCAGGAATGGTCTTCCCTGTGATAACTTGATACCTTACCTGTTATGTTTAGATGGGAGATATCCCCCAAAAGCTCATGTATGAGACAATGCAAGAAAGTTTAGAAGTGAAATGTTCAAGTGATGAGAGCCTTACCAGAATCAGTACATTCGTATCCTGATAGAAATGCACTGAGTGGTAACTGAAAGCAGGCAGGTTGTGGTTACAGGAGGTGGATCATTGGCGGCATGCCTTCCAGGTTTATGTTTTGTCCATGAGAGGAACCCCCTCTCTCTCTCTGATCCCTGAGTAGCATGTTCCCATCTGCTTTCCTCCACTGCACACGTCTACCATGATGTTTTGCCTCACCTCCCACTCCAAGGAATGGTGCTAGCTGTCTATGGACTGAGAATTCTGAAACCATGAGCCCACGAATAACCTTTTCCTCCTTAAATTGTTATTGTCAGATCTTTCTGTAGCAGCAACTAAAAAAGCAGGCTGACATAGTAACTTTGTCATCACTGAGCACTATTTTCAACAACCCCTCAAAGGGGTATTCTCTAATATAAGTTTTGACTTTATCAAAACTCTTCTCTCTGAACCCTCTTTTCAATTGTTCTATCTTTCTTATCTTTAAACAGTTATTATTCAAAATGTATTATTTTCTTGATTTTTTTTTGCATTTCTCACAAATAAATTTAATTAGAAAAGTGACATACTTACCTTGCACACTGCTGTATACATAATACCTAGAAAAATTCATGGCTCATTCACATTTATCTTAAAACTTTGAACAGTAAAATAAAATACATAATAAAAAATACTGAAATACATAATAAACTTTTGTTGTTTTTATTACATTGAAGATGATTTCTGCCAGAGCAACCACGGGACAAGTCATCAAAGAAGGAAAAGATGGAGTGAAGTATTGGGTGAGAAGGGTGACTTTTAATAAATAGTGGAGCAATGGAATAATGCTTTTATGTGAATCAAAGCAAAGAAGAGACCAAAATCAGGTTTCTGTCTAAAAGTGAACTGAAAACCCATTTCTTTGGGAACTACAATATTCAGATTAATTTTGGATTCTGAGTATAAAAATCCCTTTTTCTACATATCTATTTTCAGATTGGAAATTAAGAAAACTTCAAAGATACTTAGTTCTTCCATTCAAGAGTATGATGTTGCTGAGTTTGGTGACTTTCACCTGTAATCCTAGCTAATTGGAGGATCAGACAGGAGGATTGAGAGTTTGAGGCCAGACTGGTAGCTGGCAACATAGCAAGACTTGAATTCATAAACAAAAACCAAAAAAAAGGAAGATGTCTCATTCTCTCTTGTAGTATTGATTTTATAATTAAGATATGATATTTTATGATATTAGAAAAAAAATTTTCTCAGTGAGTTAGAAAGTAGTACTGTGAACCAAAAAGAGAGAAAGAAAGAAAAAAAAAAAAAACCAGGAGAATGGTATTATAGTAATTTGAGATATAGGATCTCTGGAAGAAATGTTTCATAGTAAGATGTTATTTTGTTTATGTGTCTGTTATTCCATTCTGATGAATGACTGTGGCTGAACATATTTTTTTTCAATAAGTTCAGTAATATTTTCTCAGTTTGGACAAATGAGAGAATGAATATTGCAATACACAAAAGAAGTACTAAACATTGTAGACCAGTGCTGAACAGAATAATATTTTAAAACCAAATACAACCCACATAATACTAATGACTGCAAATCAAAATATCAGAGAGTAACTTATGACTAAAATTACAAATAAACTAAAATTATTTCTGATCAAAGCAATATTATAGCCAGGCATGGTGGCGCACACCTCTAATCCCAGGACTTTGGGAGGCTAAGACAAGAGAATCATGAGTTCAAAACCAGCCTCAGCAACAGCAAGGCATTAAGTAATTCAGTGAGACCTTGTTTCTACATAAAACGCAAAATAGGGCTGGGAATGTGGCTCAGTGGTCAATTATTACTGAGTTCAATCTATGGTACCAAAAAAAAAAAACCACCAATATTATAGAAATTATTTAAGTGTGAATGTACAAACTAATTTTATTAGTACTCATCCTATAGCTCTTGGAAAACGAACAACACATGTAGAAGGATTTTATACAAAAAAGCAATTAACACTGTTTGCCAGACATAGTATTTTCTTCTTTTGCACATATATTTGCATATATGTGCGTATTCATATATATTGCTACATCACGTAGGAAATAGATGGAAAATCCAGCATGAAAACATTAAAGCAAAAAATCAACTCTTGCTGCTTCTGTAAACTGTTTAATTCATTTTATGTTTGTTATGCTTATGATACATTTAAAATAATAATAAAAGGAAAGAAGGGAAAAGAACTGGAGAAATTAAATAACTAAAATGGTCAAAAGCAAAAGGAAATTAAATTCATGTGATATAAGAAAACATTGCTTATATTTGCTTTGAAATACAAAGCAATTTTTGTTACTTATATTTGCTTTCATGCGCAAAAAAAGGAGCCACATTATGTAGTGGTTCTCTTTGTATTGTTCCTAACTTCTCTACAGAGAATATCTTGAGTTTCTTTTCTAAACAGTTTTTAAATTAATATGGGTGATAGAATGAGTATCCTTATTTAAAGTGCATGGAACTGCAAGTTTTTACATTTCTGATTTTTGCTGATTTTGGAATATTGATACCTACATAATGAGATATCTTGGGGATGGAACCTAAGTCTCAACACAAAATTAAATTGTTTCATATACACCTTATATACATAGCCTGAAGGCAACTTTATACAATATTTTTAGTATGCCTACATTTTTCACTACAATCTATTACATGAGCTTGGGAGTGGAATTTATCAATTCATGGCATCATAACAGTGACTCAAAAGGTTTAAATTTTGGAAGTTTTTGGATTTCAGATGTATGGACCAGGGATGCTTAATATGCTTTATTTAATCAAAAATCTCAAATGAATTGCAATGTATTTATCCATTTAACTATATTTTTATTTATTATTTTTTTAAGGCAACAAATAAATAATAATTGAAGTAACACTAACAATTCTTACCTTTGGATTTCAAAACACATGAAATACTTTATATACATTTCTGATCATTATAGCCCAAAATAGTACAATTGGTATATAATGCTAAAAAATATAAACAAAGTATCTCTGGAATTACATAGTTAAAAGGTAGAAAAAAATAAACATTTTATTTAAATTAGCTGCATCCATTAATGTAAGAGTATAAGCAAATCAAGTCAAATATCAATGAATGATTTCCAGCAAACATTTCAGTGTTACTATTAAATACAAGCTGTCAATTTCAAAATGCCTTTCTGTCAATGTTATTGCCCAAGAAAGTGGAAAAACTTTTATGTTGATATTATTTTACAAATAAGCATTTCTTTTGGGAAAATTGCAAATAATTTACAAAGGATATCTTTAAACGATAAAAAAGTAACAAGGGAAAATACCAAATATTTCCACTTTAATATTGTATATTTCATAAAGTCTATCTTTCTCTTCCAATAGTAAGTTATAAAAACAAGATTCAAAAACTATACACAAATATAAATATAGCAGCTTTATCACTGGTAGAACAGAATTTTGAGAGACAAATGTGGAAAACTTGTGATCCTAACAAAGAACCCTAAAATGGAACATCTGCCACAGGCAGTACTAAACACCCACGATCCTCCCTCAGGGGAGAGAAATCAGATGGAGAACATCTGCAGAACAGTTTCAGTGAGAATAATAGTCTGGGTTGAGGGTAGGTAGTTACTAGATTTCATTTCTCTTTTCTTTTTTTTCTTTTTTTTAACACAAAATCAGGGATCCAATTTATCAATTCTTCCTTGCAGGATAGAAAATAGTGAACAACTGAATCTTTTCTCATCAAGGCCAGAAGCAATCCCAATTCTTTCTCATCTTTGTTTTAGTACCAAGCTAAGCTGGACATGTGTGGTTCATATCAGACTGTAAGACCCAAGAGATATTACAGCCTGGTACTTCACTGACAACATTACAACCCATCCAAACTGATACCACTGTATCTTTAATTAATGAGCTATTCTCAAGTTTCCTAGTCAAGTTAACAAATGGAGTTCTGGGGCTGGGATTGTAGCTCAGTGGTAGAGCGCTTGCCTTGCATGCATGAGGCCCTGGGTTCGATCCTCAGCACCACATACGAAGCAATAAAATAAAGACATTGTGTCCATCTACAACTAAAAAAATTAAAAAAAAAAACAAAAAAAACAAATGGAGTTCTGAAATTACTTCCAATAAAGTATAGCTTCCTTGCTACCTCAGTTTATAATAAGTTGAAAAACAGCCAATGAAGTCAGTGAGCAGAAGCCAATATATCAGTTTGATTCATAGACAATGTATGGGAGAATACAACTTAGGTATGAGAGAAGAACAAGGTTTTTAATGTGGAATCCCCACTTTAGACATTCTTATATACCAATGGCAGGGAGGTTGGAATGTTGGTCTTCCAATGGATAAAGATATTGCCTTGTCCATCAAGCTTAGAACATTCAATGCTGATACTCTCTGCATCCAGATTTAATTAAAATAAAAGGAAGGAGAAACTCAAAGCACTTAATCTTTTTTTCATATTTAATTTATTTATTTGTTCTATTTAGGCTTACATGATAACAGAGTGCAATTTGATTCATTGTACATAAATGGAGGATAACATTTTATTTCTCTGGTTGTAAATGATATAGAATCACAACATACATGCAGTCATACATAATGCTGGGGTTATGATGACCAACATATTCCACCACCTTTACTGTCCCCATGCCCCCTTCCCCCTTACACCTCTGTGAACAGAGATCCTCCCTTGTTCCCGTGTCCTTCCCCACATTATGAATCAGTATCCACTTATCAACGAGTACATTCAGCATCTGGTTTTCTGAGATTGGCTTACTTCACTTAGCATGATATTCTCCAACTCCATCCATTTACCTGCAAATGCCATAATTTTATTCTCTTGTATTTCTGAGTAATATTCCATTGTGTATATATACTACAGCTTCTTTATCCATTCATCTATCGAAGGCCATCTAGGTTGGTTCCACAGTTTAGCTATTGTGAATTGTGCTGCTATAAAAATTGAAGTGGCTGCATCACTGTAGTATGCTGTTTTTAAGTCTTTTGGGTATAGACCAAGGAGTGGATAGCTGAGTCAAATGGTGGTTCTATTCCAAGTTTTCTAAGGAATCTCCACACTGCTTTCCAGATTGGTTGTACCAATTTGCAGTTCCACCAGCAATGTATGAGCGTGCCTTTTCACCCCACAACCTTGCCAGCACTTATTGTTGTTTGTATTATTGATAATTGCCATTCTGACTGGCGTGAGATAAAATCTTAGGGTAGTTTTGATTTGCATTTCTCTGATTGTTAGAAATGTTGAACATTTTTTCATATGTCTGTTGATTGATTGTATATCTTTTTCTGTGAAGTTTCTGTTCAGCTCCTTGGCCCATTTATTGAGTGAGTTTTTGGTGATAAGTTTTTTGAGTTCTTTATATATCCTGGAGATTAGTGCTCTTTCGGATGTGTGTGTAGCAAAGATTTGCTCCCAGAATGTTGGCTCTCTGTTCACTTCATTAATTATTTCTTTTGCTGAGAAGAAGCTTTTTAGTTTGAATTCATCCCATTTGTTGATTCTTAATTTTACTTCTTGTGCTATAGGAGTCTTTTAAGGAAGTATGGTCCTAATCCAACATGATGAAGATTGGGCCTATTTTTTCTTCCATTAGGCGTTACATCTCTGGTCTAATGCCCAGGTCCTTAATCCATTCTGAGTTGAATTTTGTGCATGGTGAGAGATAGGAGTTTAGTTTCATTTTGCTGCATATGGATTTCCAGTTTTCCCAGGACCATTTGTAGAAGAGTCTATCTTTTCTCCAGTGTACATATTTGGCTCCTTTATCTAGTATAAGTTAACTGTATGTAAGTGGGTTCATCTCTGTGTCTTCTATTCTATACCATTGGTGTACTTGTCTATTTTGGTACCAGTACCATGCTGTTTTTGTTACTATAGCTTTGTAGTATAATTTAAGGTCTGGTACTGTGATGCCTCCTGCTTCACTCTTCTTGCTAAGGATTGTTTTGGCTATTCTGGGTCTCTTATTCTTCCAAATGAATTTCATGATTGCCTTTTCTATTCCTACAAGGAATGACATTGGAATTTTAATTGGAATTGCATTGAATCTTTATAGTGCTTTGGGTAATATGGCAATTTTGACAATACTCATTGTGCCTATCCAGGAGTATGGGAGATTTTACCATCTTCTAAGGTCTTCTTCAATTTCTTTCTTTAGTGTCTTGTAGTTTGCATTGTAGAGGTCTTTCACCTCTTTTGTTAAATTGATTCCCAAGTATTTATTTTTTTGAGGATATTGTGAATGAGATAGTTTTCCTAATTTTTCTTTCAGAGTGTTCATCATTGATGTATAGAAATGCAATTTATATATGGGTGTTGATTTTATATCCCTCTAATTTGCTCAAATCATTTATTAATTCTAGAAGAAAGTTTTCTGGTAGAATTTTTTGGATACTCTAAGTATAGAATCATGTCATCTGCAAATAATGATAGTTAGAGTTCTTCTCTTCCTATTTGTATCCCTTTAATTTCTTTCGTTTGTCTAATTGCTCTGGCTAGTGTTTCAAGGACTATGTTGTATAGCAGTGGTGAAAGAGGGCATCCCTGTCTTGTTCCAATTTTTAGAGGGAATGCTTCCAATTTTTCTCCATGTAGGATGATGTTGGCCTTGGGTTTAGCATGAGTAGCTTTTACAAAGTTGAGGTATGTTCCTACTATCCCAAGTTTTTTTTAGTGTTTTGAACATAAAAGGATGTTGTATTCCGTCAAATGCTTTCTCTGCATCGATTGCTAAAATCATATGACTCTTATCTTTAAGTCTATTGATGTGATGTATTACATTTATTGATTTCCATATGTTGAACCAACCTTCCATCCCTGGAATGAACCCCACTTGTTCATGGTGCACTATTTTTTTGATATGTTTTTGCATGTGATTTCCCAGGGTTTTATTGAGACTTTTTGCATCTATGTTTATCAGGGATATTGGTCTGAAGTTTTCTTTCTTTGATGTGGCTCTGTCTGGTTTTGGAATCAGGGTGATACTTGCCTCATAGAATGAGTTTGGAAGGGTTCCCTCCTTTTCTATTTCATGAAATAATTTGAGGAGTACCGGTGTTAATTCTTCTTTGAAGGTCTTGTAGAGCTCAGCTGAGAATTCTTGGATCTGGGCTTTTCTTGGTTGGCAGGCTTTTGATGGCGTCTTCTATTTCCTTGCTTGAAATTGATCTGTTTAAGTTGTATATGTCCTCTTGGTTCAGTTTGGATAGGTCATATGATTCTAGAAATTTTGTCAGTGTCTTCAGGGTTTTCTATTTTCCTGGAGTATAAATTTTAAAAATAGTTTCTAATTATTCTTTGTATTTCAGTAGTGTCTGTCATGATATTTCTTTTTCCATCATGAATTTTAGTAATTCGGGTTTTCTCCTTCCTTCTTTTCATTAGAGTGGCTAAGGGTTTGTTAATTCTGTTTATTTTTTCAAAGAAACAGCTTTGTTTTGTTAATTTTTTGAATTGTTTCTTTGTTTCAATTTCATTTATTTCAGCCCTGATTTTGATTATTTCCTGTCTTCTACTTCTTTTGGTGTTGATTTGTTCTTCCTTTTCTAAGGCTTTGAGATGAAGAGTCCAGTTATTTATTTGTTGACTTTTACTTGTTCTAATGAATGAGTTTAGTGCAATGAGCTTTCCTCTTAGCACTGCCTTCATGGTATCCCAGAGATTTTTGATATGTTGTATCAGAGTTTTCATTTGCCTCTAAGAATTTTTTTTCACCACTTCCCTGATGTCTTCTGTTATCCATGCATTATTCAATAGCATATTATTTAGTTTCCAGGTGTTGCAGTATATTCTATTTTTTAATCTATCATTGATTTGTAATTTTATTCCATTGTGGTCAGATAGGATGCAGGGTAGTATCTCTCTCTTTTTTTTTTTTTTTTTTGTATTTACTAAGAGTGGCTTTGTGACATAACATATGATCTATTTTGGAAAAGGATCCATGTGCTGTTGAGAAAAAAAGTGTATTTGCTCATTGTTGGATGGAACACTCTATATATGTCTCTTAAGTCTAAATTATTGATAGTTTCATTGAGATCTATGGTTTCTTTATTGAGTTTTTCTTTGGAAGATCTATCCAATGGTGAGAGAGCTGTGTTAAAATCTCCAAGTATTATTGTGTTGTGGTCTATTTGATTCTTGTATTTGAGAAGGATTTGTTTGATATATGTAGAAGCCCCATTATTTGCAGCATAGATATTTATGATTTTTATGTCCTGTTGATGTATGACCTTAAGAAGTATGAAATGACCTTCTTTATCTCTTTTTACCATCTTTGGTTTGACATCCACTTTATTTGATATGAAGATGGAAACTCCTGCTTGTTCGTGGGGTCCATGTGAGTGATATGTTTTTTCCCACCCTTTCACTTGCAGTCTGTGCTTGTCCTGTGAGATGAGTCTCTTGAAGACAGCATATTGTTGGGTATTTTTTTTTAATCCTGTCTGTTTAATTGGTGCATTTAGACCATTTAACATTCAGAGTTATTATTGAAATATGATTTGTAATTCCGGTCATTTTGGTTTGTTTTTGGTTTTTACCTTGAGTTGTTTTCTCTTTGAATGGTCTTTCCTTTAGTGTAGTTCCTCTCTTTGTATATTTTCATTGTTGGTTATCATTTCCTCCTCATGGAATATTTTGCCAAGGATGCTGTGTAGTGCAGGCTTTTTTGCTGTAAATTCTTTTTTTTTTAGTTGTTGATGGACACAATGTCTTTATTTTATTGCTTTGTATGTGGTGCTGAGGATCGAACCCAGGGCCTCACTCATGCGAGGCAAGTGCGCTATTGCTGAGCTACAATCCCAGCCCTTGCTGTAAATTCTTTTAACTTTTGTTTATCATGGAATGTTTTTATTTCATCATCAAATCTGAAGTTCAGTTTTGCTGGATATAGGATTCTTGGTTGGCATCCATTTTCCTTCAGAGCTTGGAATATGTTGTTCCATGATATCCTGGCTTTTAGGGTCTGGGTTGAAAAATCTGCTGAGGTTTGAATTCATCTCCCCTTATATGCAATCAGATTCCTCTCTCTTGGATAAAATTCTATCCTTATATGTTGGTTGTTTTCATTATAATGTGTCTTGGTGTAGATATGTTGAAATTTTGTACCTTTGTTGTTCTGTAAGCCTCTTCTATTTGATTTTCCATTGCAATTTTTATATTTGGGAAATTTTCTGATATTATTTCATTGAAGAAATGTGCATTCTTTTGGTTTGAAATTCTGCACCTTCTTCTATCCCAATAAATCTTAGATTTGGTCTTTTGATATTGTCCCATATTTTTGTATGTTCTGTTCATGATTTTTTACCATCTTCCCTGTATGGTCAAGTTTATTTTCAAGATTGTATATCTTGTCTTCATTATCTGCGGTTCTGTCTTCCAGGTGATCTAGTCTGCTGGTGATGCTTTCTATTGAAGTTTTTATTTGGTTTATTGTTTCCTTAATTTCAAGAATTCTGATTGTTTTTTTTTTCATGATCTCTAGCTCTTTCTTAAAGTAATCTTTTGCTAGTTGTAAGTGCTCTCTTATCTTTTCGTTAGAATCATCAATGGTTGCCTTTATTTGCTCTCCTATTTCTTTGTTGGATAGGTCAATTTTTGCCTGTAATTGCTCACTTGTGTCATTGTTTAATTCACTGATCATTTTAATTATGTATATTCTGAATTCTTTCTATGACGTTTCATCAATTTTGTTGTCAATGGATTCTGTTACAGTGGTATCAAGGTTTATTTAGGGCACTTTCTTCCCTTGTTTTTTATACTGATTGTGTATCTTCCTTTCTTGAAATACCTATCTGATGTATTGCGGCTTCTATCCTATAATCTTGTATTGACACTCCAGATTACCTGTGTCTCACCTTGGAGCTACTTCTGTTCCCCCAGTGTCCCCAGATGGGCACTACTGCCACTAAAGTTGGTGGCGGAGGTAGTGGATGTAACTCTTGAGAGCAGTGGGAGTGGCCTTGGCTGGACTCCTGAGGTGGCCCCTGAGGGCTGTTTTGCCCCTCTCTTGCACTCTTGCTGGTGAACAGGAACTCTGGAGCAGAACTGGAGGCAGACCCAAGTCTCACTAAGGCAGGGCCACAAGCAGGAGAGTCTGTGTGCAACCCTTACCATGAGTGTGAGCTCCCCTGGGGCTGGAGGCTAGCAGGCTCTGGTCTGCCTTCAGCTGGGCACCCCTGGCATTCCCTGAGGGCAGTTTTGGGCCTTCTCTCTTGCCTGTCCACACAAAATATGGAGCAGAACTGGGGTGGGCCCAGGCCTCACTTCAGTGGGGCTTCCTCATACTGGGGTCTCTGCAGTGACTCTTACTCTGAGTGTGGGCTCCCCTGTGGCTAGCGGCTAGCAGCCCCTGGTCTCCTGTTGACTGGACACCCGTGGAGTTTCCTGAGGTCAGAATTGGGCTTTCTGTGGCTCCTGCTGGTCTGCTGGAACTCTGGAGTGGAACTGGGGCAGGCCCAGGCCACACTTAAGTGGGGCAGCCTTGTGCTGGGGTCTCTGCACCGACTCTTACCCTGAGTGTGGGCTCCCCTGTGGCTAGCAGTTAGCAGTCTCTGGTCTCCCTTTGGATAGACTCTGGTAGAATTTCCTAAGGATGGTTTTGGGTCCTCTGCGGCTCTTGCTGGTCTTCAGGAACTGTGGATCAGGACTGGGGTTGGCCCAGGCTGCACTTTGGTGGGGCCTCTTCACCCTGGGATCTCTGCAGGGGACTCTTACCCTGGCTGTGCATTCCCCTGTGGCTGGAAGCTATCAGTCTCTGGTCAACCCTTGGCTGGACACCATGGAGTTTCCTGAGAGCAGATTTGGGCCCTCTGCGGCTCCTGCTGGTCCACAGAAATTCTGGAGCAGACCTTAAGCAGCATGTAATCTTAAGTTTACTAAAAAGACAACACTTTTTTACCAAGGTATACTGAGTAAAGGAGTATTAAGAGTGCAAAAAAGTCAGATCAAGCACATTCTTATCTGTTTAGCATGTGAGAGGTTTGATTCTCTTTATTAAACAAATAAAAATCTTGTTTTGACCTGCCACTTGAAGTAACACATCCAAAAGTACATTATAATTATGCATTCATTATTGATAAAAAGTGAAGTATGGAGGTAAATATGACACTTATTATCAGTTTTTAAATATAGCTTCTAAACCTCTCTAGACACATTTCGTATCAAAATAGACAGTAGTGGTATATTTTGTAATATGATACATACTCTAAGGAAATGAAAAGCTGTTGGAAGCAGCAAGGGTTAAAAACAGTAAATCATCAGTTATTAAAAATTATTTACCACTTGAACTTTTAGGATGAACATTACAATTCCTTTATAGATACAAATAATTGCACTACAAAACTAATGTCCCAAGGGTTAATTTGAAATTCTGAAGACTAGGTACATTTTTATAGTTTTAAATAAGGATGAACTCTATTGGATAGTTCCTTTGGATAAAATATAAACATATGCATATTTTTGGACACATGTGAGGTTTAACTAGTAAGTTAAAGCTATGTTTTTGTCAAATTATATAAAGTTTTAAAAAATATTAGAAATTGTGATTAGTATTGATTATATTTGTGTGTGTAAACTCCCATTTGATTTCAATCTCTTTTCATACATTCAGTAATCTCCATTTAATAATGTCATGGTAGTTATTTATCATTTTTAAGTTTATTTATGATATTTCTTCAATTTTCCACTTGAATCTGTAAAATTAGATATGGTCAATATGCTTTATTTAACTTATATTCCTTACACTAGTTTTCTATTACTAAGTAACAACTATAAACATTGCATTCTGAAACTACATTGTTTCAGGATGTAGAAGTCTAGGGAGGAGGAAATCAGAAGGTGGAAAGCAGAACACAGAAAGGAAACAGTGACGGAGGAGCTGACTGGAGATTTGGGTGTCAGAATAAATGCTCTATGGCCCAATATTAGACATTTTGAGACTTTCCTTAATCCCAAACCTTGACCAGAGTGGAGGGAGAGGAGAGGGACAACAGGGGGTGAGGGAGGAAAGGCACATAAACTCACTTTCTTAACAACAGCCAGAAGAAAAACAGACTCAATTAAAATGTGACAGGAGCAGCAGTCAGTGAAGTTGCCCAAGCAACTTAACCCAAGTAGAGGACTAAAAACTATGGTGTACACATCAGCCACCTTGTGAAGCCCACAGCTGGACAGCCTTCATAGGAGAAATTAAATCAACACAGCATCTCCCCACCTTCAGCAAGAAATAAAACAGAGGGAGTACCCCTTCAGTAGAATGCCTCAATAATCCTTCTGGAAGGAACTTGTAGAGGGATAGCTACTAGCTGAAAGTGACTGAAAGTCCCCAGCCCCCAAGTATGCACAAAGGGCAGAGTTCTTGGAGTGGAGCCCACCCAAGAATGGCTCACTCCTGAGAAGTGCTGGCCTAACCCAATGCTCTCACAGTCTCTGGAGGAACTCAGGCAAAGGAGAGGATACCTACAATTCATAGTTGCCACAGTTGCAGGAGTGACCACTCAGGTACAGGCAAGACAGCTATCTCTGTCCCTGACATCAAAGGGGATTGGTGCCCACAGTTTACCACATCAGACAGTGGGAACTCAAACCCAGAAGAATTGGCTGATTCTCTTCATTTTCCCTGTGATCAGGGTCAATGTCCTAGCCACCTGTGTTGGTCACAGGGGATACTTCTGTTACCACAAGCCACCAGCAGAGAACCAACCCACAATCACAATTTCCATGCTTTCAGACAATCACCAGGTTCTATCCCACTTTGAAGAGTGTGGATGTGCAGAGACCCCGAACAGTTAGATCATCAACTCTGAACCCTGCATCCTATGCTCCTGCACATGATAGAAAGAGCCACCAAATATAGCAGGACCCTCTGAGCATCCAGCCTCAGGCTCTTGGACTGAAAAATGAGTACTGTTAATGGACTGCTGGGAGTTCCACAGCAACCAGGCTAGTGGCTCCTGTGCGTCAGCACCACTGGGGGTATCCAAAGCTGAAGAGTGATGGATATCTTCTACAGATCCCAAATTATGATTAAATCCAAACCAGGACGACTCAGTAAGAACTTTCTCCACCTTAGCAGGGTTTACTATAAATAGCTCTGACATCAATTTGGTTATTCATATATATCTTTTTGATTTGTTTGATACTTGTCACCCTATTATGTGATGTTGTGCCCTCAAATCATTTGATTTACTTCTCCTATGTTTTAAAGCATTAATTGTAATAATTTTCTCCATTTGTTTTCCTAGCTCAAATTTACCTTTTCTTATCTTTACTTTTCCCTCTTAACATGTGCTAATGTTTCAAACACCCCCTCCAATTGTTCCTGTTCTTTTTTTCACCTTAGTATGTATTATCTTGTCTATCTCTTCTTTTCTTTCTTTTTTCCTCTCTTTTTCTGGGACATTTTTGTCCCTTCCCCTTTTCATCTCCTGTATATTATAGCAATTTTATTATCTTTAATAACTGATTTTTTCAACCTATTCCAAAACTGAAAGAGAAAAATGGCAGGTCACATTTAGAGGTAAATCAATTCAAATTTCTATGGATTTCTCAAGCCAAATCTTAAAAGCTTGGGATGTTGGAAAAATATATAAGAATCCCTGAAAGAAAACAGGTACTGATCAAGTTTAATACATCCAGAAAAATGATTCTTTAGAATTCAAGTTCAAATCAAAAGCTTCCATGATAAATAGAAACTAAAAGATCCATAACCACTAAGCAGAAACTAAATGATCCATAACCACTAAAAATATACTTGATCAGAAGAAGTAAAAAATAAAAAGTGAGAAGTAGCATAGAAATGAATTGCACTAGACAAATAGTCAACTAAAGAAGAATCAAGTCTGAATTAAGCATTGTATATAAATCAAAGTGGCAGGAAATAAAATTCAACTTTCTATAATAATATTGAATATAAATGGTCTGAACTCTTCAATCAAAATATGAACATTGGTAGAATGGGTAAGCAAACCATGTTATTTGCAAGAGACTCACTATGTAGGCAAAAGACATCCAGAGTGACAGTGAAAGAATAAGAAAAGATACAGCATAAAAATGGAAATGGAAAAAAGCAGGGATACATACCCCTATATCAAACAAAGTAGATCTAAGCCAAAATTAATCAGAAAAGAAGAATCATTTCATACTGATTAAGGGAATCATCCAACACCAAGCTATAATTACTACAAATATTTGTATCCCCCAAAATGGTGTACTTGCATACATAAAACAAATCCTTCTCATTAAAAGGAATCAAATAGATCACAATATATTAATGATGGGTGATTTAAGTATGCATCTCTTACCATTAGACAGGTTATCAAGATATAAATCAAGTAAACACTCATATGCAAAGACTTTGACTCATATTCCATAGTAACTTTATTTATAATAGCCCAAACTAGAAACTATTCAATTGTCCATCAGCTGATGAAAACATAATTATTCAACTGGGAAAACATAAATAACGTGTGGTATACCATACAAAAGAGTACTATTCTGCATTAAAAATATATTTCTGCAAAACACACATCTACTAAAATTATTCAGGCTAACTAATCTAGCTGCAAATATGTACAATACTATATATATATATATATATATATATATATATATATATATATATATATACACATTTATATATGTATCATGTATCCTAGGAACCAGTCATATATAATGAATTATAATATTACAATTCAGCAATAAAAAGGAAAAACCTACAATCACACAAAAGACTATGGATTGATCTCACAAATAGTATGTTAAAGCTGGGCACACTGGTCTGTAATGCCAGTTACTCAGGAGGCTTAGGCAGAAGAATCACAGGTTCCACACCAGCCTGGACAACTTGGTGATAACTGTCTCAAAATTAAAAAAAAAAAAAAAAAGAAAGAAAGAAAAAAGAAAAATGGCTGGTGATATAGCTCAATGGCAAAAGATCTCCCCTGTGTTCAATCCACAGGACAAAAAAACAAACAAAAAAACACTATGTCTAGTGAAAGAATTCATTACAGGAACATAACTATGTAAAAAGGTAAAATTAACCTATGTCAGTAAGTCAGAACCATAGTGTACCCTGGTGGCAAAGGGGACTTCTAGGGTTCTATACTATTTGTTCAGTTTATTCATATAGATACTGGACATTTGCATATACTAACTGGACATACTTTAATATGTATAATTATGTTACTCTCAACATATATTTCAATAAAAATTTGAAAAATTTGAAAATATAAATGCTTAAGACAAATGGATAGATTTCTCAGAGTAAAATTACTAGGCTGAAGTTAAGTTCACATTTTACTTATAAAGAAATTGCCAGACTATTAACCAAAATTTCTGGACCATGTTAACCTTCCACTAGCAATGCACAAATAATACATTTTTTTCTGATATTTACCAGCACTTGATATTGTGTGTCTTTTTGATTGTTGCCATTTGTCAGTTTATAGAGACATTTAATTTTGACTTTAATTTGCATTTCACTTACCACTAACGAGATTAATAGCCTTATTCTGAATTTAACTATTTGCATGTCTTTCTTGGTGAATTACAGCTTTGGCATTTTGCCTATTTTAATTGGATTCTTTAATTATGGAGTGATATGTTCCAGATACAAATCCTTTATCAGATACATAATTTACATATTTTTTTTCTCAGTTTGTGGCTTCTTTTTCCTTTCTTCAATGTTCTATTTTGGAGCACAAAGGTTTTTATTTGCTGTTTGAAAAATAAGTCTAGTTTTTTAAATAACTTTATTTTTAATAACTTTATTTTTTAATGATCAAACTCAACGCTTTACATGTGCTAGGTAAGTACTCTGCCACTGAGCCACAACCCCAGCCCAAATTCAGTTTTTTAAAAAACATTTTTTTAGTTGTTGATGGATCTTTATTTTATTGATTTATTTATATGTGATGCTGAGAATTGGACCTAGTGCCTCACACATGTGAGGCAAGCACTCTACCACTGAGCCACAACCCCAGCCCCTGTTTTTAACTTTTTTAATTTTTTGATTCATATTTTGATGTCATATTGAAAATCAGTTTGCATTTTCAAGTGTTGTAAATATTGTACCTTTTATTTTTGTCTAGGAGTCTTCTATTTTTAGTATTTACATGTATGTTGATGATTAAATTTTTAAACTACTTTTTTTAGTTGTTGACGGATCTTTTTTTTATTCATTTATTTATATGCAGTACAGAGAATGGAAACCAGGGCCTCACACATGCAAGGCAAGTGCTCTACCATTGGGCCACAACCCCAGCCCCTGATGATTTATTTTGAGTCAATCCTACATATGTTTGTGATATATGTTTAGAAATTTTAAAAATATGAGTGTCCAATGGTTTCAGAATGAAAATGCTATACTGTCACCTATTTAATTGCTTAGAAAAATTGTTACACATCAGTTGAAAATAGTTTGTTTCTGTATTCCATTCATCTAAATGTACATTCTTAGAACAAGTCTTGAGCCACACAATAGTTAGGCAGTGCTATTTTTACAAAATATCTTTCTAAAAATTGTTTAGATTTTTCTAGGCTATTTATATTTCAATATAACTCTTAGTTATAGCATTTGTACTTCTACAAAAAATTGGCAGGTGTTGAATTCATATTTCTATTTTGGAAGAATTGCCATATTAACACTATTGAGTCATCCATCCATTAACATGAAACGTGCATGTTTATAATTTGCCTCAGGAATATAATTTGGGCTTATCAATGTGCAGCCTTGCCCTTTTTTGATGTTTATTTCAATATTCTTTTTTCATTCTGTTTGGAATATAATTGCTTTCTTACATTTATTTATGATTTTTGCCAGTTTGCAGAAGTGAAAATTAAATTTTACACTCATTTTATAGCACATATCTACAAATACTTTCTTATCTCTCATATTTATGAATGTGTATGTCTGTGTATGTGTGTATTTCTTGTGTTTTTTCTACAAATCAGATTATGTCCTCTGGGACTGAAAAGAGCTTCATTTTTGTTTCACAATTGGGACTATATTATTTTTATCATTATTTTGTCTCATTCTGCTTTCTAGAAACTCTAGTTCACCATTGCATGGGAATGACAAGAGTGAGTTGATTCCCATAGAAAATGAAGGCTTTCACCATACAAATGATGTTAGCTGTGGTTTTTCAAAACAAACAAACAAACATGTTCTTCTATTCACAGTCCTTTGAGAATAAATTCCCAAGATTTATCTTGTGTAAAACTGTTCTTACTTTGTACCTCTGATTTACTGGCAATCATAGCTATGGTTGTTTGGGTATTGGGCTGAGTACACCTACTGTGAAGTGGTGTGGTAAACACAATAGTGACTGGTTTCATTGTCCGTCCTCCATGGTTAAACCAAGTGATTTTCTTTGTTCAGTATTAATGGAGCAAAATATTTGATCTAGCAAGTCACATTTTTCTGTATACACTTGAAATAACCCTTAAGATAAATACTCACCCCAACTACTTACTCAATATACCTCTCACACATACAATTCTGTAATTTGAAATTCCAAGCTTGGATGATCTCTTCCACTGTTCTGTTTTAGTGCTTTGTTCCATTAGTAGCTTCTTTGTCCATTAGTATTTGTCCATCTTCTCTATCTGTGCTTGCACTCTTCTAAATTTCTGATATGCTAATGGTAAGGTATCTTAGGTTAGAATCTCCAAGAGTGGACACAGACTACAGTACATGTATGCTCTGGGAGAAGTTGGTGACAGAGAAGACAGGACAGGGAATGAGAAGAAGTTAGATGGCAATTTCATCTGTAGCCTGAGCCTGCAGCAGACCTCTAGGATATAAAGATATAATTGATAATTACTTCCAAACTGAAGAAAGACTGTGGGTTTTTAAATATCTCTTTAGCTTGGAGTCACCTTATAAAGAACTCTAGAATCTATGTATATATGGGGAATGCATCTGAATATCCCAAAGACAATCCTCTGCAGACAGAATTTGACATTAAACTAAAAAAAAAAAAAAAAAAAAAAAAAAGGAAGCAGAGATGACCATAGTACTTCATGGTCTCAAAAAGAATCCAGGAGATTGTGGTTAACATTGTCAATTATTTTAAATTATTATGCTTTGCCCGTTAATATTGGGAATTCTTAAACAGTTTTTATGAATACGCCTTATTCAGTTTTGTTAAAATAGTTTGTATTTCAACTATGTTCTGTGAACTTTATGAGGTATTTTACAGAGAGTATTTCCATTTTGTGGAAAACATTTTAACAACATAATCATTCTAAATATAGAATGTATTGGCATATATCATACCTCAAAGATTCTTTTAAAAAAGTGATTGAATATAAACTAATACCAATATTTTGTACAAATTAATCAATATTGTCACTCTAAACTCTAAAACTCAAATTATCTCTACAATCAGGGAAATAAACACTGGATAATTTATTGTACATGATAAATTATCTCATTTTATTTATTTTATTATATCAGGAATTTAACCAGGGAACTTTACCACTGAGCCACATCTCCAGCCCTTTTTACTTATTTTTGTTTGTTTTTGAATCAGGGTCTTACTGAATTGCTTAGGGCATCACTAGGTTGCTGAAGCTGGCCTTGAATTTGTAATCCTCCTCCCTCAGCCTCCTGCATTGCCGAGATTACAGACACGTGTCTCCATGATCCGCTAACATATGTATTTTATTTTTTAAAATTTGTTCTATATGTACGTGACAATGGAATGCATTTAAATTCATTGCATATAACATTATTTTGTTAAATTCATTTTATATTTCTTCCTATTTCCCTTCTTTTCTAAAAACCTCTCATTCTCCTCTTCCATTCTACTAATCTCCCCTATATCTTTATGATATTCTATCCCTTCTCCCACTCTTTTTTTCCTCTATTTTGCTCTCAATTCTACAGACAAGAGAAAACATTTGACTCTTGATTTTGAGTCAGTTTTTCTACTTAGCATGATTTTTTTCATTTACATCAATGTATAGTCAAATGCCATAGTTTCATTATTCTTTATGGCAGAGTAAAACTCCATTATGTATAAATAAGACTTTTTTGGTCTTTTACTTCTATTGATGAGCATCTGGGCTGATTCCATAATTTGACTATTGTGAATTATGAATTTGGCTATTGTGAATTACGCTGCCATAAACTTTGAAGTAGCTGTATCTCTGTAGTGCTCATTTTAGCTCTTTTGGATAAATACCAAGGAGTGGGATATCTTTGTTATATGGTGGGTGGTTTCACTCCTATTTTTTTTTTTTGAGGAATCACCACACTGCTTTGCATAGAGAGTATACTAATTTTCAGTCCCACCAGCAATATACCTCTACATCTTCACCAGAATTTATTTTTATTTAGGTTCTTGACAATTGCTATTCTGACTGTAGTGAGATGAAACCTTAGTGCAGTTTGATAATAAAAAAATTTAAAAAGTTTATAATTTCTAAAGCAAACACACACAAAAATACTGACCTAAAACACTAAAAAGTGATGGTACTCTTTACCAGAAAATTTAAAAAATACTTTTATTTATTTGTTTTTTAATTTATCCTACTTAGTTATACATGACAGCAGAATGCATGTTGATTCATTGTATACTAATGGAGCCCAGCTTTTCATTCCTCTGGTTGTACACAATGAAGAGACAAACCATATGTCTGGTCATACAGGTACCTAGGGTAATGATATCCATCTCATTCTACCATATTTTCTGTCCCCATACCCCCACCCCTTCCATCCCTCCCCTTTGCCCAATCAAGTTTCCTCTATTCTTCCCATGACCCCCACCCCCATTGTGGATCAGCATCCACTTATCAGAAAGAACATTCAGCCTTTGTTTGTTTAGAATTCACTTGCTTCACTTCGTATACTATTTTTCAACTCCATCCATTTACCTGAAAATGCCATAATTTTATTCTCTTTTAATGCTAAATAATATTCCACAGTTTCTTTATCCATTCTTCTACTGAAGGGCATCTAGGTTATTTCCACAGTTTAGCTGTTTTGAATTAGGCAGCTATGAACATTGATGTGACTACATCACTATAGTATGCTGATTTTAAATCCTTTGGGCATAGACTGAGGAGTGGGATAGCTGGGTCAAATGGTGGGCTCATTGGTTTATTCCAAGTTTTCTAAGAAATGACCACATTTAGTTGGGCACGGTGGCTCAAGCCTGTAATCTCAGCACTTAGGGAGGCTGAGACAGGAGAATCGCAAGTTCAAAGCCAGCCTCAGCAATGACGAGGCGCTAAGCAACTCAGTGAGACCCTGTCTCTACATAAAACACAAAACAGGGCTGGGGATGTGGCTCACTGGTTGAGTGCCCCTGAGTTCAATCTCCAGTACCACCCCTCCAAAAAAAAAGAAAGAAAGAAATGACCACATTTCTTTCCAAAGTGGTCCACTCATTTGCAGTGCCACCAGCAATGTATGAGTGTATCGTTTTCCCTATATCATTGCCAAGAGTTATTGTTGTTTGTATTCTTGTTAATTGACATTCTGAATGGAGTGAGATGAAATCCTGGAGTATTTGTAATTTGCATTTCTCTAACTACAAAAGATGTTGAATTTTTTTTTATATACTTGTTGATCGATTGTATATCCTCTGAGAAGTGTCTGTTTAGTTCCTTAGTCCATTTATTGATTGGATTATTTATTTTTTTGGTGTCAAGTTTTTTTAGTTCTTTACATTTATGGAAATTAGTGCTCTATCTGATGTGTGTAGTAAAGATGTTCAACCACTCTGTGGACTCTCTCCTCACATTATTGATCATGTCCTTTGCTGAAAAGCAGCTTTATAGTTTGAACCAATCCTATTTATTGATTCTTTATTTTATTTCTTGTACTTTAGGAGTTTGCTTAAGGAATTCAGGACCTAATCTGACATGATGAAGGTTTAGGCCTACTTTTTCTTCTATCAGGCACAAGTTCTCAGGTCTAATCCTAGGTCCTTGATCCACTTTGAGTGGAGTGTTATGCATAGTGAAAGATAGTGAATTAATTTCATTTTGCTACATATGGACTTCCAGTTTTCTCAAGAACCATTTGTTGAAGAGGCTATCTTTTTGCCAATGTATATTTTCAGTACAAGATAATTGTATTTATGTAGGTTTGTCTCTGAGTCTTCAGTTCTGTATCATTGGTCCAGATGTCTATTTTGGTGACAATACCATGTCGATTTTGTTACTATAGCTCTGTTGTATAGTTTAAGGTCTGGTATTGTCTTATGATGCCTTTGCTTCACTCTTCTTGTTAAGGATTACTTTGACTATTCTGGGTCTCCTATTTTTCCAAATTAATTTTATGATTGCCTTTTCTATTTGTATGAGGAATATTGTTGGAATTCTAATTGGAATGCCATTAAATCTTTATAACACTTTTGGTAGTGTGGCCATTTTGACAATATTAATTCTTCCTATTCAAGAACAAGGGAGATCTTTTCATCTTCTAAGTTCTTCAATTTCTTTCTTTAGTGTTCTGCAGTTTTTATTATATAAGTCTCTTCTTTTGTTAGGTTTATTCCAAAGTATTTTATTTCTCTTGAGGCTATTGTGAATGGGGTAGTTTACATAATTTCTGTTTCATCACTGATATACAGAAATGTATTTAATTTGTGGGTATTGATTTTATATCCTGCTACTTTCATGAGTACATTTATTAATTCTAGAATTTTTTTGTGGAATTTTTTGGATCTTCTAAGTATAGATTCATGTCATTGTTAATAGTGATAGTTTGAGTTCTTCTTTTCCTATTTGTATCCCTTTAATTTCTTTCTGTCTAATTGCTCTGGCTAGAATTTCAAGGACTGTGTTGAATAGAAGAGGTGAAAGAGGGCATCTCTGTCTTGCTTCAGTTCTTGGATGAAATGCTTCCAACTTTTCTGTTTTTAGAATGATGTTGGTCTTGGGCTTAGCATAAGCAGCATTTACAATGTTGAAGTATGTTTCTACTATCCCTAGTTTTCCTAGTGTTTTGAACATGAAAGGATGTTGTATTTTATCAAATGCTTTTTCTGCATTTATTGAGATGATCATATGATTTTTATCTTTAAGTCTATTAATATGATAAATTATGTTTATTGATTTCCATATAATGAACCAACCTTGCATCCCTGGTATAAACTCCACTTTATCATGGTGCACTATCTTTTTACTACATATGGAATTTTTTAGAATTTTATTGAGAGTTTTTGCATCTATGTTCATCAGGTATATTGGACTAAAGTTTTATTTCCTTTATATGTCTTTGTCTTGCTTAGGTATCAGGGTGATTGTAGCTTCATAGAATGAGTTTGGAAGGATTCCCTCCTTTTATATGTCATAGAATAACTTGAGGAGTATTGGTATTAATTCATCTCTGAAGGTCTTGTGGAACTCTGCTGAGCAGCTGTCTGGGCTTTTCTTGGTTGGTAGGCTTTTAATGGCTTCTTCTATTTCGTTGCTGGAAATTGATTTGTTTAAGTTGTGTATGTCCTCCTGATTCAGTTTGGGCAGAACATATGTCTCTAGAAATTGGTTGAAGTCATCACAATTTCCTATTTTATTGGAGTATAAATTTTCAAAATAGTTTCTAATTATCTTCTGTATTTCAGTAGTATCTGCCATGATATTTCCTTTTTCACCACAAATTTTAGAAATTCGAGTTTTGTCCCTCCTTCATTTTGTTAGGGTGGCTAAGGGAGTAACAATTTTATTTATGTTTTCAAAGAGCCAGGTTTTTGTTTTGTCAATTTTTTCAATCATTTGTTTTGTTTCAATTTCATTGATTGCAGCCCAGATTTTAATTATTTTCTGTCTTCTACTACTTTTGAAGTTGATTTTTTCTAATTTTTCTAGGGCTTTGAGATGTAATGTCAGTTCATTTGTTTGTTGACTTTTTCTTTTTTTAATGATTGATTTCAATGCAATGAACTTTCATCTTAGCACTACCTTCACAGTGTCCCCTAGATTTTGATATGTTGTATCAGAGTTCTCATTTACCTCTAGGAATTTTATTTGTTTGTGTTTTCTCCCTGATGTTTTCTGCTATCCAAGCATCATTCAACAGTGTAATTTTAGTCTCCAGGTGTTGGAGTAGCTTCTATTTTTTACTTTATCTTTGGTTTTTAATTTTATTCTATTATAGTCTGATAAAATTCAGGACAGTACCTTTATTTTTTGTATTTACTAAGAGTTGCTATGTGACATAATGTATGGTCTTTTTTAGAGAAGGATTCTTCATGTTTGGAAATTTTATGGTATTATTTCATTGAAAATATTGTGCATTCATTTAGTTTGAATCTCTAAATGCCTTTCTCTGTCCTAATAAATCTTAAAATTGCTCATTTCATGCAATTCTATAATTCTTGGATGTTCTGTTCATGGTTTCTTACCATCTTCATTGTGTGGTCAACTTCATTTTCAAAATTATATATATATTGTCTTCATTGTCTGAAATTTTGTCTTCTAAGCTATCTACTCTGTTGGTGATGCTTTCTATTGAAATTTTAATTTAGCTTACTGTTTCCTTCATTTCAAAGATTTCTGAGTTTTTTTGGTTGTTTGTGTTTTCAGAATATCTCTCTTTCTTGAAGTAATATTGTGTTGCTTGTATTTGTTCACTTATATCTATTGGAGTTATCAATGGTTGCCTGTATTTGCTCTTTCTCATTCTTTACATTGCAGATCATTTTAATTATGTACATTCTGAACTCTTTCTCTGACATTTCATCTACTGTGCTGTCAATGGATTCTATTTTTGTATCATCTTGGTTTGTTTGGGGCACTTTCTTCCCTTGTATTTTTATTCTTTCTGTGAGTCTTTCCCTCTAGAAGTGTGGATCCAAATAGTACAGTTTGTACCCTATAATCTTATAGTGTCCCTGCAGATTTCCAATGTCTCACCTTTAAGGGAGAGATCAATATTAACAACACCCAATGCAAACAATGTACAGCCTTAAACCAAATAGTTTTTGTTTAGATGATTACAGTTTCATCACAATGAAGAAAAATGGTGTGTCCAATTATTATCTGCAATATAAACAGTAGGTTTGCAAAAGGGTCTACAGTTTCTACTTTTTGATATAGAGAGAAGGGGGGATGTGATGTTTATGAGGTAGGAGGTGATAATATAGAAGTATTAGATCATAGGAAGGGTGAAAAAGGAATCAAAAGAAGTTGGGTCTTAACAGAAGAAAGAGAGAAAGAAGGGACCACATGCCAAGCTCTCTCCTTCCTCTGCAAAATGATAATGGCTATTAGCACACTTAGCAGGGATATCTCTGGTGTAACCATGTAGTGGTACCCCCTCCTCCACAGAAAATTTTAAGCTTCTCCAGAAATCTGCTCCATAATTAATCTTAGGAGTATCAGCAACAGAGTCTCTACAAAAGAGTTCAATGTAGTTAAACTTCATATTTTCTATTGCTCTATCCTACCTAGTCACTGACCTGAAAAAGATCAGTACTCCAGGTGCTGAATGTCCCTTTACTAGTTTTTTCACAAACCTTTATGGACTATCTAGTATAGTAACAATATAATATTTTATGGAAGTGTATTTATAAATGCAAAGTGTGGTAGGAAAAACAGATCCTTTAACAAATCCTCTAGCTTGGGCCTAAGCTTCACAAAAATGTTTGTTTCAAAAAGATAAGAAAAAATGTTACTAATTGGGCTTCATGGTAACAGCTGGTGGGGGGAGGAAAAAAAGGGAAGAAGAAGCTCTCCCCTTTCCAGGTGCTGTCCTTGAAGTGTTAACTTTCCCAAAACATTAAAAGATAAAGCTATTTTGTGTGAACTTCTGCAGACTGTGAATTTCTGAGCCCATCCCCTTACATGCTAGGTATAAAGTTCTGAAAGTGCTTGGACTTGGGGTTTAAGGGATTTAATTGATTACAGCAAAAGTTGTACCCTCTGAATCCACTGCAGTTAAATAAACCTGCTTCCTATTTCCTATCCGTGTCTTGTCTCATCTGTCCCTACAACAACCAAGCCTCCAAGGACCATGGTGATGGTCTTCTGGATCTTGTCTTTTTCTGTAGATGGAAGTAGCCATGTCTCTAGTTGGATATGGTGGTATCATCAAACCTGTATCTTGGTGTTGGGCTTCCAGTCCTTCGCTGGTGTCCCAAGATGGAAGCTTGGGAAACTAAAGATGGTGGTGGCAGCAGCATAGGTAACCTGAGATGGTGGTGGAGGTGTCCTAAGAATGAGGAGACCACTTGCAGAGATGAGGCTGAAAGGACAAGCTGTGTGATGGCATTGGGTGGCCTGTTCAGAGATTCAGCACTGTGGCATGCAGTGTTGCACGGGGCAGCTGCCCCCAGGCTCTGTCCATTGTCCTAAGATGGAGGCTACTATGTGGAGGTGGAGTATGTCAATGGTTGTAGTGTTCCAAGATGAAAGTGGTGGGGGGGGAGGGTGTCCATGCTTTGGTAAATGGGGAGCTACAGCATTGTTGTCTGTGTTCTCTCTGTCCTGGGCCTGCCAGGGTTGAATGCAGGTCATAGGTATTTTAAAGTAGAAAATAAAATATTCCAAATTCCTGTCTTTCTCCCTTAAGAATAACTCAATTGCTATTATGTAAAAGTTGAATCAGAGGTACAGAAGAAGTTCACGAATAAATGTAATGGAGATCTGCATAGCAACTAAAACAAGTGCATGATATAAATGCTTTTTCCCTTTGTTTGGGTGGGGGGGTAGTTAGTGTATTGATTTTTTTTTGTTTCAGGTGCCTTTATAGCTTAAAGATATGTTTTGTAAGAGAAAATATATTATTCTTATAAAGACATAATGATTCTATCTAATTAATCATTTTCTTATTAAGATATTTACTGGTCATGATTCTTCATATGTTTAAGTCTTCAGATTTTTAAAGGAAACCCTATTATTCAATCCACCTGTCAGTACTGGACAGTTAGACATGCTTATAACATGCTGAGCTCTGTCATATGCTAGGAACGACAAATTTACAAGGAAAATTGAATACTAAATTTCAAAACTGTCACTTTGGAAAAGCAGAAATTACTGTTGATATTGAATAAGTATTGTAATGTCACTTGAGATGTAAGTTATAAGAAAGTAAGTAAAGAACTACCACATTGAAATGGGAATTAGGAGGGGAAAGAATATTGACATAACACACATTTACTAAAAAGCCATTCAAGAATGTTTTGAAATGTATAGAAGCATAAAAAGTTACCTTGTAAATGTGAAAACAACAGTGTCAGAGAGAGTGACTTCACTGTGATATCTAAAAGATGAGACAAATGCCTCCAGAACAGAACTTCAATATTTGTTTTATTCTTGTGCTGTTTGCAGATCTGTGGTTTGAGTCTCATGAAGAACCAACAGTGTCAGATGGAAGAATGATGAACAAAAACTTATACACAGAATCTTTCTCTTATAAGTGATATCAATTCCAAAGAATTGGCGTCATGCTACTTGTCAAAGGGAATTGCTCCTGGCTGCATGAGCTGACAGCATGGGAGCTAACACAAGTGATGCTTATGAGAATCTCACTTTAGGGAAACAGGGAGAAAATTCAATTAAAAGCGCCACTAAAAAAATTAAGTGCACAGTACCTGTAGCTGCAAAAACAAAAATGGCAAACAAATCATATAATTCATAGCTAGATATAGGCCAAAACAAAGCAGAATTTTATGTTATATAAAGAAGAGCATTGGACTAAATGATCTAATTTGAGGGGAGATGATTATGAAAATGAACATTAAAATTTAATTTTTCTATTTCAGTAAGTTTAATTTTTAGCTGAGTTTCTCTGAACAGTACATCAATATTAGTAAATTCAGTACTGTAGTTATGTGATAATTATTATGCAATAATTAACAGCTAGTGTCTACATTCCTTTTAGAATGTGTTGGATACTTGTCCCAAGCATACTGCGTGAATTTACACATTAACATTAATTAGGAAGAAATTTTTGTAATAAAAATTTGGTGGTTATCTTTAATTTTCTGCTGAATGTTACAATGGAATTTTCAAAGGAATTTACTAGTGGCAGAAGATACATTCATTAATCAGCTTGCTCTAAGGGTTAAGCATTAAACCAGTATTTATGCTTTACAACTACAAAGGTTTTACCTGAGTACCGTATAAAGAAAACAATAAAAATTTTCATAAAGAAATTTTTACAAATCTAGTCTATCTAAAAGATGGACCAGTTAATTGTATATTGGTTTGGCAGAGCTAATCAGTACAAAGATGGCTTACACAACAAAATGTTACTGTCTCATGGTTCTGGATGCTGAAGTCTGAGATCAGACATGTAGATTACTGCCATCTTTGTACTGTTTCTTCCTATCATTTTTTCTCCATTCATGGCTGAAAGTGTTCTAATATCCTAGTTCTTTTAAGGATATCAATCATATTGGATCAGTGTCCTCTCTAAGAACATTAATTTGCTCCATGAAGACTCTAAGTTCATATTCTGAGATATTGGGGGGTAAGACCCCAGCACATCTCTACTTGAGGACATATTTCAACCTACAAATCTTAAGACATGCAATGTACCCCTTCACTTTTTTGCTCTAGGTTGCATAGTCTCCAGGTTATTAATTGTAAAATTTTATTGATTAACTCTGTGTTATTTCTCAAGCACTACTAGAAAAAGAGCAGTGGTGAATCTTGTGAAAGACTGAGGTCTCCAGATAAGTCACAGCCTTCTCTGTCATTTGATGTGATGTTCTTACTACTCACCAATTTCTTGAATTTACTAATCTATTGTGTTAATTTTCTTGGTTTACTATAACAGAGTACCATGAATTTGGTGGCTTAGAACAACAGAAATATTTTCTCTCAGTATTCTGGAGGCTAGAAGATGAAAATCAAAGTATTGGTAGAGTCATACTTCCTGTGAAAACATATATATATATATATATATATATATATATATATATATATATATATATATATATATATATTTCCTTCCCTCCCTACAGGTTTTGCTGGTTTGGTGGCAATCTAGGCACTCTGTGACTTGCAGATAAAACACTCCAAGAAGCAAAATAAGTAGAAATAAATATAAAACATTTAAAGGAGAAATTTAAGTAGAAAATATAAAACACATAAAATATGCTAAGGCCTCAAAATTAAATTATGACTTTAAGAGATTCTCTTTCAGAGATCCTTAATAACAACCAAGAAAATAAGGGGAAAAGAACAGTGAGAATTCCATGCAAATATAAGAGAGATCAGTGGGGAAGTGGCAGGGATTTTAGGGGGAAGGAGCAGGGACAAGAAATCGGATCAAACTATCTTATTTGCATATATGAATATACAATAATAAATTTCACATTTATTTCAATTTAAAATTCACTAAAAAAATAAAACGAAGAGCAGTAGAGTAAAAGAAAGGGAATAGGGGAGGAAGAAGGAGAAGGAAAGGGGAATACTGGTGACTGAATTAGAGCAAATTAGCTCTATGCTTTAAAATTATACTAAAATGAGTAATACAATAATGCACTAATAAAAATTTTAAAATAAAAACAGCCAAGAAAGTAATAAATTCCTGTTGAAACTCTTGCAACCTCATTTCCTTTTGCATTGGACTTTCCTGCCTTATCTGCACCACTGATTCCTTTACTCTAGTCCTTACATTACCTGATACAGATATTAGGGTCTAGGAGTCTTGAAACTGACTTGGTCAGTTTACATGTCAGGCCTTCATGGGTATTGAAGTAGCTAAAGTTTTGCCAGGGGCACACCAAGAATCAGTGGTTAAGACAGAATCATCTTCTTAATGTCTTAAGTAAAGCAAAGAAATGGCAGAGCTTGGATCAAGCTACATCTTAAAACCTTTTCAAAAATTTGGTTGGACTAAAATTTCTAAGTGGTAAGATTGAAGGTTGATTTTCATGAGACCCTGGAAATAATTTTTGAGATCCCCTCAAATAGCTATATATAGAAAGATTTGAAGTCAGTGAAAAATACCTCTGCCTCCTCCTTCCCTCCTTCCCCACCCCATGTCTCCCTATTCTTTCTTATAAGTAAGATTTAAATAACACACTTATTCAGAAATTACATAAATTTTAATATTTTATCAAATATTTGGAAGATTTTTATCCAATCATTTTAGCTAGGAAATAATTGTTCTGTTCTCATATAAGCATTCTCTAATTTAACATTTCAATCTGTAATTAATTTGCCCCTACTTCTTTATGAAGGGCAACATCCATAATTGGGTTTTTTGTAATGTTATTGCTCAGTGGATATATTTTTAATAGAATACCAAACTCCTAATTTATTATTGAATATTGTCTTAAAACCAAAGTAACAATACTAAACTGGTTATGGTACAGACACACCACATTCATTTGTAAGAGTGTTTATAAAAGGATCTCATGAGAATAAAATAATATATATACTTGCCACAGAAAAATTATCCCCTCATAAGTTAACATGTATTCCATATATAGTAAAAATAATAAGAGACTGAAATTTTGATTTGCATAAAAACATTATCTTTTTCAATGATGTTTGGATAAAGGACAAAACAGTAATATCTAACAATTACATTTAATATTTTTATTAAATAATAACTATTTGTATGAATCAGATATAATCATATGCAAAGAATGAATAAAGTAATACTTTAAAAATATTAGTCTATGTTATTTTAAAAGTAGTCTCATGAAGAAAAATTGATTTGATTTTTACATATGCAAAAATTCAGGGAAAATTAAGGTAGATTATTCCATTATAAACAACATTTTCCACATCTATGTGAGAATGGAAAGTTTCTTCTTATAAAATATACACTAAAATTTTAAGATATAGATCTTAATTTTGGAAGGTCAGGTAATTATGATAACATGAATAAAGTAGTGATCACTGAAAGAAAATTAAGGAGAGGGAAATAAACAACTTGAATTGAGTAAAACCCCTTGCCCCATCCTCCACGTGAGGACACAGGAACGAGGTGCTGTTAACGTGAAGCAGACCCTTCCTAGACACTGAATCTATGGGCTTCTTATTCTGGGACAGCCTGGTATCCAGAATGGTGAGAAATAAATTTCTGTTTTTTTTGTTTTTGTTTTTGTTTTTTCAGTCATACAGTTTTTGAGATTTTGTTACAGTGGCCTGAATATACTAGGTCTGTTAATGTAATGGTGAGCCCCAAAGAAGTATAAAGGCTCACTTAAATCTCTGAGCTTATAAGAAAGATGGTGTAAACATACCTAACCTTGTGTATATAAAGTAAATTAGGATGGAAGAATAAGTATAATAAAGAGTTCAGCATTCTATAATTATATGGAACTTTCTGCCAGAAAAGCTAATATCCCCTTCTGCTTATCTAGCATTTACAGTACTCTTGAGTTTTGTTTCTATATTTATTTTTGGATTTTTAATTCAGGAATCATAGTAGTGTAGACACAGATAGGAGAGTCTTTTTAACAAATTAACTTATTTTAATCCATTTGTCAAGAATAGAGATCCCCAATGAAACACACATAAATAGATGTTTGTATACACACACATACCTTAAAATATCTATCAAAGAAAAATACTCTGATATACACACATTAAAATCAGTAATTTAGATGTGTTGTCTGGATTGAATAGTGGGTATGACTACTCAATATTCCTGCTTAAATATGAAATTGTAGAATTTTTATGAAGCAATGAGAGCTCCTGTTACCTTCAATAACAGTCTAAATCAGGCATGGATGCAAAAATGTGACTTGAATCATTTTCAGATTTTAAATGTCTTCAGTTTTGAAAATCAAGATATTTAAATCAGAATTACTGAAAATAACTGAGGTGTAGTATTTTAATAGACTTATGGTCACAAATACTATGGATGTTTTTTCAGTATAGCCATACAAACTGAATTGCACATAATCTAATAACATTTTAGATATAATTGTATCATAGTATCTCCAACCAGATACATGGTCTGCCACAGATGTTCTGTCTATTCTAAATCCCTAACTCAATGTTGTCTCATTATTCTCTTTACAATAAGCAGAACTAAATATGCTAATCAGCTTTGTATGGCTGTGACCAAAATACCTGACAGAAACTTCTTGGAGGAAGAAAAGTTGAAGTGGGTTGAAAGTTTGAGAGGTGTAGGCCACAGTTGGCTGACCATTTTGCTCTGGGTCCAGGGTGAGGTAGAACAACATGGTGGGAAGGCATGATGGAGGAAAACTAATCTTCTTATGGAAGCCTGAAAGCAGAGAGAGAGAAACAGAGAAGGGCAGAGAAGAGAGGGAAAGAAGGAGGGAGGGAGAGAGAGAGAAAGTCTGGGGGAGAGGGGGAGAAAGACAGGAGGAAAGCCAGGGACAAAATACAAACCTAAGAGCATATACCCAATGATATACTTCCTCCAGCCAAACCCCAGGTACCTACTGTTACTACCCAGGAATTTATTCAAATGATTAACCTATCAAATGGATTAATTCATGAACTAGGTTACAGTTCTCATGTTCTAATCATTTCACCTCTGAATATTGCTACATTGGATATCATGTTTCCAATACATTAGATTTTAGGGGAACACCTCATATCTAAACTTTATCATTAAGATTTTCAGTGCTAATATGGAAATAAAGATGTATAATCCATCTATAAACTATATATATACCTTAAATATAGAGATTTACTGAACTATATAAAAGTTACATATAAGTGTATATTTGTGTCTATTTATCTATATCTTTATCTTCTCTCTATATATTTATATGTGCATAATGCATACTATATGTATGCACACTTAACATATATAACATGGCATGTAAAAATAATGCTTAGGTATTACTTTTCCATAATAAATTTGGTACATTAATTCTTTCTTAATAATTAATTTTAGTTAATCAGTGCAATAAATTTAAGAATGAGCAATAGCTCTTATTAAATTGCAGCCAAATAATATCCCTGAATCTCCATAAAGTAATAAAGAAGAATGGAATTGTCCTTTCTTTAAATTTGCTTCTCAGTCTGTTCTCAAGTTCTAAGTCAAAGTGGCAATATTTTCCTTTTGCTCTTGCCCTGACATTATTTCAATTCTTTTCAAAAAAGCCAACCTGTGATTTGACATTGTTCTTAGGAGTACAAATTTGATATCTGAAAGATTTGTAAAATGATCTGCACTCCTTACATCTCCAAGGCTGTGTTTTCATAGTGGCGTATAGTGGAAAAGATGATAATATTTACAAATATAGTAATAGATTCTGATCAAAAGCTGAGTGAGTTTATGTAAAATTTTTTTCAAAAAACCCAACAAGTAATAACTAATAAAATGAGTCATTATTAAAATGAACTAGAGCATTATGTGATAGAAACTAATGAATATATCAAAATGCTGCCACTTTGACTATTTTTTTGGTCATTTTTGAATAGTTTGTAGCTTCTGCATAAAACCATAGGTGTGAGACCTCTCTTACTTTCACTTCTCAATCTAACTCACTTAGTTGTAACAAAAATACAACTTATAATTTTTTTAGTAAGCTTTTTCACTACTGTGACTAAAGTATCCAACCAGCAAAATTGTAGAGGAGGAAGAGTTTATTTGAGGGCTCACGATTTCAGAGGTCTTAGTCCATAGAATGATGACACCATTCCTTAGGGTCAAGGCAGGAGAGGGTGGCAGAGGGAAGCAGCTTACATCACGGTGACCAGGAAGCAGAGAGTCTCCACTCAAAATATATACCCCGTAGCCACACTCCAATTCCCTTGTCCTCCAGCCACACCTTACCATTTCAGTTACTACTCACTTAATTTCTGTTAGGGGATTAAATCACTGATTGGGTTAAACTCTTACAACCCAATCATTTCTCCTCTGAACCTTCTTGCATTGTCTGACACATGAGTTTTAGGGGGACACCTCATTTTCAAACCATAACAATTATATAAGCATGTTGGTCTCAAGTTAAAACCTTTTGATAGGGCCATATTGAACATAATCTTTTGAGTTACAAAACATAATCTTTTGAGTTACAAAAAAAGTTGTAAGGATATTTCCTGGTATCCTTTCAACTCTTATATTTTAGTAATGTACACCAACAGATTTTGAATTGTTTGCTTGTCTCTGGAAACATCATGCCTTTTTCTGATCTTCATGATTTTGTGTTCAAGATACTCTCTCTGTCTAGAAAGCCCTTTCCCTCTTGTTTCATTTTGCACATTACTATTTATAATGATTAGTTTTTCATGTCCAATTGCCTGGGTTATGGTACCTAGTTATTTTCATCAAACAATAATGAAAACATTGCTGTAAAAATATTTTGTAGATGTTAGTAACGTCTATAATGAATTGACTTTAAGAAAATTATTCTCTTGAGCCAATTATTCTCTCTTCTATTTCTCCCTATATATCTATATAGAAAAATGCAGGTATAATTATAGATTTTTATGTATGATTCTATGTCTCTGTAGAACCCTGAACCAGGAACTGGGGTACTCCTATAACAAACACTTGAAAAAATGGAGGTGGCTTTGGAATTGAGTGATGAGTAGAGGATGCTGGAATAGTTTTTGTAGGTCTTAATAAAAAAATCATCAAACCTGGGTTGTTTTGAAGGAATATTTGGTGGAAGTAAGTACATTGAAAAGTGATTCTGGTGAGGGCTTAAAATGAAGTGAAGTTGATGCTAGGAAAATCTTTTTTGTCTTAGAGAATACATATATTGTTGTGCACAGGTATTTTTTTAGAAATATAAACCTTAATAGTGTGATCTATTAGACCTTATGGTGAGAGCTCAGACAGAAATAAAGAATATTTTCATGGGAAACAGGAGGAAAATTGATTTTTGTTATAGTTATAGTGACAGTACTTATGCTTGACTTTTGTTATCCTATTGGGTGGAAAGTAGAACGTCTCAGGGATGAACCTCAAATTTCACTTTAGGAGATTTTCAAGCTAAATATGGTAGGCTTAGTCCCATTTCTACTTGGCTTATAGCAAAATATGAAAAGATAAATTGAAAAAGGAACCATTGAGCAAAAAGAATTGGAACTTGATGACTTAGAATATAGAACATCATTATTATAAAAGATGAAGAAGCATGCTCTGGAGATAACATCAAGGATATGGCTGGACAAACCTGTGCTAGAAAAATGAGGTGTATGACTTATGGGTCTTGTCAATTATCTCAGTGAAAGCCAAGAAGAGATGAAATGATCCAGGAAGGACATGTGGAATACCCTCAAGTCTAATGGCATAGATTCCCTTGACATCATGGAAGACTGACAAGTGTTTTGGGAATGTTACGTCAGCAGAAACTGTGCCAACTTGGGCTGAGTATACGAAGACATAGAAAAATTTAAAAGGGATGTTGTACTTTCAGAATTCTACAAGCAGAAATTAGGCTGAGTGCTGGTTTGTCACCATTTTTTCATGAGACTAGGGCTGCAGATTCTACTGTAGAAAGCCAAAGTTGGAGGGACTGTATGAGGGTCATGAAAGGACCCAGCACTGAGCCATAAAAGGTTAATTTCTGGTTTTGAATCCAAGTGAAATTTCCCTTTCTGGGTTTTGAATATTCTTGAAGTTCTTGATTGCATTTTTCTTGCCAATTTATTGCTTTTGTAATTGATTATATTTGGGATATAGACAACTTGTTTTCTAGGTTAAGTTCACAGATGGAATGCACTTTTCCCCTGTAATGCCGCACTGTTTCACCCATAAGTAATCTAGACAATTTGGAGAATATAACTTGAGATCTGATTGATTATATTTAGATGATATTTAGCATGGATGATGGACTGGGCTGATTTGGGGGGATTTTGAAAAGTGTGAATGTACGTCAAATATGAAAGTAGTAAAACTTGGGGGAGAAGGCCAATAACTTTCCTTGCAAAATTTTTGTCCATTCTAAATCTGCAGATATGACTTTATTTGAAAATAGGGTCTTTGAAGATACAGTCAAGTTATGATGAAGCCATCCTGGATAATATTAGAAGATTTTTGCCATACGAATGAAACTGTGAGTTTACTGCCATAATCAAGATATTAAACTGGGGGCTGGGGCTGGGGCTCAGCGGTAGAGCGCTTGCCTCGCATGCGTGAGGCCCTGGGTTCGATCCTCAGCACCACATACAAAGCAATAAAATAAAGACATTGTGTCCATCTACAACTAAAAAAATATTAAAAAAAAATATTAACTGTATTGTTGAAAAGGATTATTTGGCTAAAAAAATATTTCTTTTAGTTTAGATAAAGTAAATCTCCATAATTTAACAGTTACATCAACACAAGTTTGTCCACTGATATATTTGAGAAAAGAGAAGTGTTGGCATAACATAAATCAAAATAATATGAAATATTAAAATTAACTTGATCTTTAAAATTGAAAAGGCTTGTACTAAATAAAAACACATGTAATATATTTTGACTAATATTATTGAGAGTTTCCTTTGCAAATAAAATGTGCTCACTATTTTAGTTATAAATTGCATCTTACTGTTAATTATGATTACTTGATATAAATATACAAAATAAATGAATTCAATTAAGATAGATTCACTCCATTATTTTCCTAATTAATTTGAACTACATTAAGTTTTATTACCAGAAATAAAACTCTTTGGATGTTTGCAAATATCTAAATCCTAATTTTCTTAATAATTTATAGAAGAATATTATGCAGTGCATTCACAAACTTTTGAAGAGCACAAAAGTATATTCTAATTAAATAGTGTCAACTAATAATATTTCAATAATATTGATAAACAACAAAAAAATTCAGGAGAAATCAAAGACTATTAGAACTTTGAAATCAAATAAGTGGAGAATTTTATCAAGTGATAAATATAAGGTAATTTAACTGGATTTAAATTCAGTAAATATTTACAAAGTGAGTAATATGCACAATTATAAAACATGACGATTTTTCACAGATTTAATAAATTATCTCTTTCTTTTGCTATAGGTTGAAAGAAAAGAAAATCACAATGAAAAATTCTCTATACTTGGAAAATTGTGATTTTATTTTTATTGCACTAAATACACTTATTTTATTTGCAATTTGAAAGTGTTATCTAGAAGCCCGGAGCAGTGGCACATGCCTTTAATCCCAGTGGCTCAGGAGGCCGAGGCAGGAGGATCGGGAGTTCAAAGCCAACTTCAGCAAAAGTGAGGCACTAAGCAACTCAGACCCTTTCTAAATAAAAAAATAAAAAAGAGAGCTGGGGATATGGCTGAGAGTTCTATCCTCAGTACTAAAAATAAATAAATAAATAGATAGATAAATAAGTAAATTAATAAGTTATTTAGAGGGATCCCTCGTTTTATCTCTGACAGGAAAAAAATTGCTGACATCAAATTTTTCATACCTCAAAAAGAAAATTATTTTTAAAATTCTGAAAACTAATGACTTTTTTTGAATTCCACACAGAATGGAATGTGTAGCTCAAATCACCACAACCTAGAGAGATGGTTAAATGCACAGTTACAGGAAAATCTGCTTATATGGGGAAAAAGCTTCAGGAGCCATGAAATTGACTACCTCTTTAATGGTTACACTGATGAATTGCTGTAGACTGTCTATGGACCATAGCGGGAGTGAGAAACTCCTGGGTGCTGCCTCCTTTGGTCCAACAGAAATTTATTTTCTTATTATTCTTTAGATGAGAGGTCTCAGACCAAGTGATTAGTAGGGTCATTTTAATCCCAGGCTTCTGTCTTTGGTTTGCAGGTGGCCATCATCTTCTTGTAACTTCAGGTGATTTGCCCCTTGTGCATGCCTGTGTCCTCACCGCATCTTCTCATAAGGACACCAATCACACTGAGTTACCGGTCTATCCTCAGAACCTCATATTAACAATTCTGAGGTAGTGAGCATTAAGGCTTCAACAAATGAAAGGAGCACAACTTAGCCCATGATATTCAGATATACAGAGTGAAGAAAATATGAACATAAGATGGGCACATACAAATTAAAGAAAAAGTCCTCAGAAGATACATAGATTGGTCTCATGTAAATATCAACAAAACTGGCAAACATCTTGGCCAACCCAATAGAAATAAAATTATTCTAAGTTAACACTTCAAACATATGTATATCTACAAACGAAATAACATATATGAAATAGGCATATGTCTAGGAAGGCACAAACTACACAAAATAGAAAATAAACAGAATAGACATAAAAGAAGAAATAAATTAGTAATATCGGAACATTCTCAAAGGTACATATATACATGCATAGTTTTATTGTTTATTTATTCTTTTTAGTTTTAGATGGCAGTAGAATGTATTTTGTCAAATCATACATACATGGAGCATAACTTTACATTCTTATGGTTGTACATGATGTGGAGTGACGCTGGTCATGTATTTATATATGAACATTGGAAAGTTATTTCTGATTCATTCTACTGTCTTCCTCATTCCCATCCCTGCTCCCTTTCCTTCATTCCTCCCTGTCCAATCTGGTGAACCTCTACTCCTCATGCCCCTATGCCTACTTTGAGTCAGCATCCACATATCAGAGAAAACATTTGGCCTTTGTTTTTGGGGGGCATTGGCTTATTTCATTTAACATGATAGTCTTCAATTTCATCCTTTTGCCAGCAAATGCCATAATTTCATTTTTTATGGTTGAGTAATATTCCATTGTGTACATGTACCACATTTTCTTTATCCATTCATCTATTGAAGGGCATCTAGGTTGGTTCCATAGCTTAGCTATTGTGAATTGAGTTGCTCTAAACATTGATGTGACCTCATCACTATAGTATGCTGATTTTAAGTCCTTTGGGTGTATTCTGAGGAGTGGGATAACTAGGTTAAATGGTGGTTCCACTCCAAGTTTTCTAAGGAATCTCCATACTGCTTTCCAGAGTGTTTGCACACCAATTTGCAGTCCTACCAGCTATGTATGAGTCTATCTTTTCCCCACATCCTCACCAACATTTATGGCTACTTGTATTCTTTTTTCTTTTTTAATTTTTTTTAGATATTATTTTATTCATTTATTATTTATACGTGGTGCTGAGGATTGAACCCAGTGCTCTACCACTAAGCTACAGCCCCAGCCCAGTTACTTGTATTCTTGATAATTGCCATTTTGACTGGACTGTTATGAAATTTCAGTGTGGTTTTAATTTACATTTCTCTAATTGCTAGGAATGTTGAGCATTTTTTCATATTTGTATTTCTTCTTCTGTGAAATGTGTGTTTGGTTTCTTTGCCCATTTATTAATTGGGTTATTTGTTATTTTAGTGTTAAGTTTTTTTTTTTTAATTTTTTATATATCCTGGTGATTAATGCTCTAGCTGAGGTGCAGGTGGCAAAGATTTTCTCCCATTCTGTAGGCTCTCTCATCACATTCTTGGTTTTTTCCTTTGCTGTGAAGAAGCATTTTACTGTGATACCATCCCATTTAATGATTCTTGATTTTACTTCTTGTGCTTTTGGAGACTTGTTGAGGAATTTGGTTTGTAAGCCAACATGATGGAGAGTTGGGCCTACTTCTAATAGGCATGGTGTCTCTGGTCTAATGCCTGGGTCCTTGATCCACTTGGAGTTGAGTTTTGTGCAGGGTGAAAGATAAGGGTCTAATTTCATTTTATTACATATGGGTTTCTAGTTTCCCAGCACCATTTGTTGAAAAGGCTATTTTCTCCCATGTATATTTATTGCACTTATGTCTAGTATGAGATAACTATTAGTATGGGTTTGTCTCTGTGTCTTCTCTTCTGTACCGTTGGTCTTCATGTCTATTTTGGTGCCAATATGTGTGTTACTACAGATATATGGATATATTCTTATATTTTTGACAAATTGATTTTTTAAACACCTCACACAATTTTGAAGAAATTTAGAATATTACAAAAATAACATTTATGCTGGGCACAGTGAAGCATGCCTATAATCCCAGAAACTCAGGAGTTTGAGGCAGAAAGATCATAAATTCAAACCAGCCTCAGCTACTTAGTGAGGCCCTGTCACAAAATAAAAAATGAAAAGGGGCTGTGGCTGTTGCTCCCCTGGGTTCAATCCCTGCTACCTAAAAAACAAAACAAAACACAGAGTATTATACTTATACACACATACACGTACACATATACATATATATATATATATATATATATACATACATATATATGTTCACTATGTCTGTAAAGCAATTGCATATCCACGTAAAAACAATTTAAATTTCTCCTTTAAACATATACAAAAATGGGCAAAATTGCTCCTTAATATTAGACATAAGAGCTAAAAACTAAAAAACTCTGTGAAGAAAAACTATGACTTTTGAGTTGAGAAAAACTTCCCACAAAATATGACACAACCATAAACAACCATAAAATGGCAAAATAGATTTAATCAAATCTAAAGCAAATGCTCTTCAAAGGACACAATCAAAGAAATGAAAGGATTGTGTCTCAACTCCTGGAGATGGTATAGATTCACGTTCTCACATACTGACACATTTGCAACTGTGCCACATATCAAATACAATGATGTCTTTCTGTCTCTCTCTGTTACCCCCACATGAGAATATGAAGAGATATATTACTTAAAAATGTAAAAGTATATAGCAAACAAGTCTAAACAAGTCTGTATATATCTTGAAAGCAGAGGGAGGTTTGTTGGGCTTGGGTTTTCTGCTGAGTGAGCAAAGGTGCCTGGAATAGTGCTCCTGTGTACTTCTAGGTCCTGTGGTTTGACTTTGCTACTGCTGCCAAAGGAGGGAACAGCTGGGTGCTCACATGGATTATCAGGATGAGCAAGCAATAAAGAGGGAAAGGCTTCTGATTCAAATTTTAATATTCAGTTGCTTAGGACTTTCGTTATTAAAAAACACTCAGTTTAGATGAAACTGTCTACAAATAATACATTTAATTATGCATGTTTACATAATACATAAGTACATTTATGACTGAATAATGAAAATTTCAGGAATATTAAAAATATAGAACAATCTGAATAGACTCTTCTCCAAAGACATATACAGATGGCCAATAAATGCATGAAAAGATGTCCAATATCATTACCCAATAGGAGGATGCACATCAGAATCACAATGAAATACCACTTCACATTCACTGAAATATCTAAATAAAACACCACATACTTGTATCTGTTGTTAAGGCTATGGTATAATTGGAACACCCATATATCACAGGTTGAAATGTACACCACAGGTGGAAACATAAAATTGGGCACCTTCTTTGGAATATATTATGGCAATTCTTAAAGTTGTAAAACATGGAGTTACCATCCAATCAAGAAATTACATTTGGCCAGGCTTGATGGCTCACACCTGTAATCCTAGCACTTTGGGAGGCTGAGACAGGAGAATTGCGAGTTCAGAGCCAGCCTCAGCAACGGCGAAGTGCTAAGCAACTCGGTGAGACCCTGTCTCTACATAAAACACAAAAATGGGGCTGGAGATGTGGCCCTAAAAGAAGAAAAGAAAAAGAAAAAGGAAAAGAAATTACATTTGGAAGAAAACACTCAAGAGAAATGAAAAAGTATGATCACACAGAGAGTTGTATATGAATATTCATAATTATATTATTCATAATAGACAAAAATATGGGCCCGACACAAATGTTCATTAACTGGTAAATGGAAAACAATGTAGTATACTCATGCAATTACACATTGACAATAAAAATAAAATATTGATATATGCTACAATATGCATAATCTTGAAAATGTCAAGCTGGATAAAAGAAGAAAGTAGCAAATGACCACATATTGTACAATTATTTGATGTAAAATATACAAAATAGGCAAAACTATAAAAACAAAAATGAAAGTAGAAGTTGCTGAAATTTAAGGTTTTGAGAATATAGACAATGAATGCTAAGAGGTATAGATTTTCTTTACTAGGGTGATAAAAATATTCCAAAATTTTACATAGTGTTTTAAGTAAATTCCTGCCTATATAATAAGTAACATTGAATTATATAATTTAAATATCGCATTTTATAATAGTCGAATTCTCTCTCATTCAAGTAAAATTTCTAAAGCCTCAGAGGAAGAAAAACCACAAAAACAGATACAGAACCATTGATGGGGATAAAAGTAATCTATTACCTGACATGTTCATTGGGCAGAAAATTGTCTTATGTAATTTTATAATATGAAAACATGCAGGAAGTCATTTATAAGAGTAAAATAACTTTAGTTAAGTAAAATTATGTTACCTCCCTTTGTATTATTTTTAGTTTGGAAGTTCTAAGAACTAACTAGTGCTCAATTATGGATATGTGGGTGTTTTTCATCAAATCTGTGTATAATATGCAATTATTTCACAATATGATATTATAAAGCAGAGCTTGGTTTCAGTTGCATCAACTCTTTTCCTTCATTCTTATGATTTCCAATTGACCTACATCATTTCTTCACTTTATATTGAATAATCTGGGGCCCTAGTTCACAGTTTTTCTCTAACATCCACATTAGCAATTTTGTTGACTTACGGAATATTTTCTGCTGGTCATGTCTGACTTTGGCCTTTTCTACAATATAAGAGAAAGAACTTCAAGTGGGGCGTGGTGGCTCATGCTTGTAATCCCAGCACTTTGGGAGGCTGAGACAGGAGAACTGCAAGTTCAAAGCCAGCCTCAGCAACCGTGAAGTGCTAAGCAACTCAGTGAGACCCTGTCTCTAAATAAAACACAAAGTAGGGCTGGGAATGTGGCTCAATGGTTGAGTACCCCCAAATTCAATCCCTGGTACCAAAGAAAGAAAAAAAAAAGAATAAGAACTTCATCTCTATCATGAATAATAAATTTTCCACCTTAGATTAGGTCACCTACCTGTGAAAAAGTATTTGCCATTATTCTACAAGTCATAATATTTTACTTTGTAAATTCAAAGCTGAAGATAGGTAATTTAATTTTCTAACTATTGTCGATATCCTTTTGTGAACATTGGAACAACCAATTATTCACCCAGACTTTTAATCCTTCAAGATACATAGAATTTATTACTTCACAATTCTTATTAATATATTTTAAATATTTATAAAATACTTTTATACATTATGTCAAATATCCTTGTGATAAATTGCATTATTACACACAATTCCTCACTTCTTTCCATTAAAAACTTATACACATGCTATTTCCCACGTGACTTTCTTCTTAACTCTTTCAAAGTTAATATGGGGTCAAATTTTGAGATTAATATAAGAAATAAGGTTTGCTATTTTAATGTCTTACACTAAATATAATTATATTCAAAGTTATCAGTTTAAATTAAGTATTAAAGCTATAATTTATAAATCCATTTAAAAATTAGGATGTCAAGAGTCCATGTATTATTTTTGGGATTAATGTTCAATTATAAACAATTTAACAATTTAACAATTTAAAACTCCATATCAAATTATTTGTGAAAAATTTATAGATTTAACAGCTAGTCTTAAAAACATTAGGATGCAGAACCCAATGAAACTCACTAAAATTTGACAATTCAGGTAAAATATAAAATATTTATGTTCCAAATAAATCCTATATTATCCTTTATAAATAGTTTATAATAAAACATGTGTATTTTAATGACATTTTAAAGTTTAATATTTTTCCCAAGGGTGTGAAAGTGTGCCAGATCAATCAGGTATTGGAGGAGATTATATAAAAATTCTAAAGAATTACGGAATAAGATATATATGAGATATGAGAGTCAGATGCAGCATTGACTTCCTAATATGTCCTTTTTAATTAATGCTAACTTAAAAGATGACAAACTTGGGTATGTACATGCATGTTTATGTATAATTGTGTTAATCAACTGCAAAGGCTCATAAAATCCATAACAAATACGGTAGTCAAAATGTTTCTCACACACATGCACACAGATAGATAGAAAATATATATTGCTAGTGGTCATACCAACAATAATGTAGATATATAAATTAGTTTTGAGCAAAATATATAATAGAATCCATTTAAATTTTATTATATGTGAAATACTGACGATGGCAAATACTTTCCATTAAATTTTAATGAATCAGATTATACGTGGAAAACTATAAGAAAAGATATAGTTTCTTTCAGAAGAAAGATAATTTACCAAAATATTAATTTTCATTAAACACTAAAATAGGTTATTCTGAGGTGAGAATTCAAAACATTGAATAATGAAGCTATAAATTGTATAAATGAAGTTTGTAAAACAACAATGAAAGGAATACAATGTATAACAATGATAGAAAAATCTAACTCAACTTAAAACTCCTGTCTTTCTGTAAGGTAGGTTCACTTTTTCTCTTTAACCCCTGACCTTTGTGTAGAATGATTTTTCTAAAGATTGAGTGACAAATAGGAAGATCTTTAAAGTTCATTTAAACATTTATTAAATATTATTCATTTATATTGGAAACATAGTTATTGAGCATAAAATACCAAATAATTTTATTTTTGACTGACACATACACAAAAAAAGAGCTTCTGAATTATTTTGGAATCTAATCAAGTTGTTGACACTCCAAATAACATTTTTATGAATAAGTGATTAAAAAGATGTTTCAGAATTCTCTAATGTATATAATTCACCACATTTGTCCAGGTAATATTCACTAAATCATAAGGAAGAAGATCTTATTAATGTAATTTTGCAGATAAATTTACTGTAACACAGCCTTATTATGTACTGAAATTGAAACAAAACAAATGTGACTTCATGCTAGATGTTCTAAATTCAATATTCATGACCTTTTAAATAACTGAATTTATAGGATTTTAACAATATTTCTCTTTTGTTCAGTCCACAGATTTTATATGAAATTAAAAAGGAAACCATATATATATGAAATTTAGGGATATGAATTTATTCTACTGTGCAATCCTGAGTTTGGCAGTATACCAAGACTCAGCAAAAGCAAACACAAATGATTACTAAAGATAAATTCTTGATTTCTTCTAGCATATTACCAAGGAAAATAAGCTGTAGAGTTAAAATTCTAAGTGTATACTATAGATCACTCAGATATGTTTTATTAAGGCATTATATTTATAGAATGTATAAAAGAAAATGAAAGAAGATAAAAATACAAGTTTATTAGATTCCTACAGCTACAATATAAAGGTACTACAATTGGTTGGCTTAAGAAACAGAAATTTATTGTCACACTATTTTGCAGGCTCAAAGTCTGAAATTATGTTGTTGACAGGATTAGTGCTTTCAAAGGATTAGTGGAGGAGAAGGAATCTATTCTATGTCTTTCTCCTAGCTACTGATACCCTCAGCCATTCTCGGGCTTGTAAATTGCGTTCTCCATTTTAGCTTCCCATTGTCTTCCATCTGCTCATGTCTGCTTCCATGTACAAATTTCCGTTTTTTAAAAAAAAAATGCTTTATTGTATACTGGGGGTTGAATCCAGGGGTGGTCTATCAGTGAACTACATATTGCCTCTTTTAATTTTTTTATTATGAGACACGGTCTTGCTACATTGTCCAGTCTGGTTTTGACCATGCGAAGCTCCTGCCTCAGACTCCCACACTTCAGGGTTTATAGGTATGTGCCACCACTCCAAGCCAAATTTGTGTGTCTTCTGTAAGTATCTCAGTCTTATAGTGTTAGTACCCATTGGAAATATCTAATTATTTTGATTGTCTACAGCATTTCTATTTTCAAATAAGGTCATTTTTACAGGTACCAAGAAGTTAAAACTTAAACTTTTTTTTGGTAGGATCGAGTGGTGGAGAATACAATTCAATTAATAACAAAGACTGAAGCATAATACCAGATATATTTTAGAAAATAAAGAGGGTTTCTAGAAATGAGACAGATGTGACTTAAATTAAGATCTTAATGCATTGTCTAACGAATAGTTTAGACCAGCTAAAAAGAGCCCTAATGAACTAAATTGTAGGTCTGAGCTAGTATCCAGGATATATCCAGCGCAAGTTGGAAAATATTATCAAACATGAAATAATTAACACAGAGAGACTTTAATAATTTTCAGAAGAAGAAAACAGGTATTTGCAAAATAACAAATAAAGATTAGCAGCTCTCTCTTAACAGTAGCAGTGAAAGCCAGAAGACAAGGGCCTGTCTTCAAAGAACTGAGACAAATTTCCTTCCCTTTAGGGTTTTACACACCATACTTGTTAGGGTACCGGCCAGCCATATACGACACACCTCATGCAGCCAAGAGATCTTTATTCATGGGGTGGGCGCCCAGTAGGAGGAAGGAGGAAAAGGGGGGAAGGGACGTGGGGCATGGATTTTATAGGGCCCCCACTACAAACGAGTGGCATAGTATGGATTGGTCACTTCAAAACATAGATAAGCCTCAGTGATCTTATTTGATGTGGCTGAAAAGGTAACCTGAGTGGCCAGGCTTTGTTCTCCCCTGTGGAAGATTCCGGAGAGGAACTGCCTGGGGCAGGGGCTGCTTTAGGCTTTTAGGGAAGGGATGCTAAAACTGAGTACAGAAGGGCTGTTCTTTACCTTACAATACTCACATGCAAAACAGGGACAGAGAAAGAAAGAAAACAGAAAAATTAGAACTTACCACCATTGTGTTTTCCTCATGGAACTTGCAAATAAAATATTTGGAAAGACAAAAAGGAAGTTTTCAGAGTTTGGTACCCTTGGGTAGATATCACAACGCTATTTCAGATGTAGATGTTAATGAAAAAGAGGAAAATCTTGATCTTGAGGTTATGTACAAGTTTGAAGTGTTCTTTATTGGAGAAAAAGAAAGCTTATTTAGAAGAATAGGCTACTTAATACTTCTGACCAGAAAGTTTAAAATCCAAGAATTGGCAGTAAACAAAAAATTGGTAACTATTTGCATCTGCTTGGACTGTCATAACAAAACACCACTTACTGAATGAAAAGCAACTGAAACTTATTTCCTGAAAATTCTAGATACTAGAAGTTCACAGTGAAGGTCTGAGGTCTGACAGGTTAGGGTTCTGGTGAAGCCTCTCTTCCTGAGTTGCAAGTGGCCACTTTCTTGTATCATTACATGGCCTTTGTTCGGAGAAAGAGTGTGAGCTCCAGTTTCTTTTCCTCTGCCTTTTGTAATGAGGACATACGTTCTACTGGATGAGAGCCTTAATCAGATGATTTTATTTAGCTTCTATTAATTATTTTAAAGCCTATTTCCAATTACACAACACATCAATTGGGAGATATACTTAAATTAATAATATTAGCAGTATTTAATTATAAGCAAACACTGAAAGTATAAGACAGCTAATGCTCTCTAAACTGAAAGCAAGTCAAACATAACTGAAAGTAGGTAACCTGATAGCCCATAAAGAACAGAAAGAATAATGGCAGACTGATCTGTTTGGAAGGAGATGTTGACTGCATATCTTGTAATTGTAGAGTTCTAATTTTAAATTTTTGCAAAAATCACCCAATTAAACAAGTTAAGTTTTCAATCCCAAATAGCAACTGTAGCAGATAATTTGGAATTTCTATGTCCTGTTTTAAATTAATTTGAAAAATATATTATTCCATTTAGAAAACATTGGGAACACTTTTAACCATCCAAAAAAGAGAAGTATTAACATGTTAACAACAAATATCTAAAATATGGAAATGCAGAAAAAATGATGGTAATATACCCTTTAAAAGTCATTTGGGGGCATTGTCTAACAGGCCCATCAAAAGAAGTCTTGTAAGTTGAATTGGTCCTTCCAGAATATTTTGAAGTAAAACATTCAGCACTTGTGAAAGTGGCCTTAACTTGACAATAGAGTCTTTGCACATGACCAGTTAAGATTAATTTGTTATGGTGAATGCTAATTCAGTACTACTGAAACATTTTAAAAGATGAAATTTAGGCACAGAGGCGGATGTAGGCATAATGTTATGTGAGGACTATAGTTACAATTATAGGTCAAGGAACACCAAAGATGGCCAGTAAACCACCAGAAGATAATGGAGAGGCAATGGAGAGGCCTGGACAGATTCTCCTTAAACTCTCAGAAAACCAACAATGCAGACTCTTTGACTTGGGACTTCTTTAAAATTATGAAGGAACATATTTCTGTTATTTAAGCTACCCACTTGGTGATATGTTTTCATGATGGCCTTCACAAACAAAAAAAGGGAGTATACCTTTGTTTGACTTACTATTTACTCTTAAGACTCTTACTCTGCAAAACACAAGTATATGAATGTCCAGTGGGTATGCAAATACTTTTGTCTGATAGAAAATATCAACTCAAAGTTTATGCTTTTGTTTCCTTGTAGGAACCAAAAAGAATGTTTGCTCTGACTTAGCCTACTTCAACAAATTCTTCTCAAGGGACTCCCTTCTAAAATTTTTCCTTTTAAAAGAGAATTTTGAATCACTTTTACCATCTCATTGATGTTCTCTTTAATTGATTAGACTCTAGAACATTGAAAATTCTTAGATTTTCTCTAATTTATAAGCTAGTGTATTTGTCTGAAAGTTTTATGGATGTAATTTTCTAACAGAAAATTACAGACTTCTGGGTTAGAGACTCATTTAACAATGTGAACATTGCTTATTTTCATCAGTTTCTGTTTCATTAAATTCCGGCAAGGATGGCAGGCATGCATGCCCATCTCTGGATGCATGCGCAAAAGGAGTTTTAGTATAGGAGAGATGCCTTAAGATTAAAAAATACTAGCTGGGCACGGTGGCACACACCTGTATTCCTAGCACTTTCGGAGGCTGAGACAGGAGAAGCACGTCAGTGAGACTCTCTCTCCATAACACACAAAATAGGGCTGTGGCTCATTGGCCGAGTACCCCTGAGTTTAATCCCCGGTACCAAAAAGAAAAAAAGAAAAAAAAGATTAAAAATTGTTAATTTTTTTAGTATGTACAATATGTCTATTCTTTGTTCCAACCACAGAGCATTTGTATCTTCTTGGGCTGGTGCAAATCTTATTTGTATCATTTGCTATACAGATATCCTTGCTAAGATAATCTAAAGACAAAAAAGGAGAAGATAATTTATCTGCTCTGAAGATGCAAAGAAAAATAAGACATCCATAAGTAATTGATATCTAAACATTTAGATAAATTTTATACAGGCATTTTTTAAATTTTATGAACTATAATATTTATATCTGCATATATATATATATCTGTTTATATGTATATAAATAGATATCTACCTGTATGACTATAACAATATTACATATATAATTTTACTTTTTCAATATTACATATTAGCAATATATAAAGATTTCTATTATAGTCTGAGTGGTTTTGTTTTCCCAAAGTTCACATGAAGAAATCCAAACACTCAATGCATTAGATGTGAGACATCACCAGAATGGCCTTTACCATCCATATTCCTACTAATATACGATTCACAACTATGAAAGTTTTCTTAAAGAAGGTTATGATACTTCGGAATGTACCTAGTCTTCAAATTCCTCACAAAAATCACCCTTAGCAGTCTCTTCAAGACATTGTGGGTTTTTTCCCTAGCATGTGTCTCAAAACTGTTCAATTTTCTACCCATTACACAGTTCCAAAGCCACTTTCACATTTTTAAATATTTGTTGAAGTAATTCCTCTGTTTTCTGGTATCAACTTAGTCCATATCGGCTGTTCTAACATACCTTTGTCCATGTGATAACAGAAGTTTATTTTTCACATTTCTGGAGACTAGGAAGTTAAAGATCAATGTGTTGACAAATTCAGTGTCTGGTTAGGGTCCTATTTCTGCTTTATAAATGGCCTGTTTCTTCACATGATGAAGGGACTAGCTAGCTTTCTGGGGTCTCTTTTGTGAAGAAGTTAATTCTATCACCCGTCTAGAATGCAAGATCCTGTTCAAAATTAATTTGTTTATATTCCAGTGCTATGTCCCTTAGCCAAACTAGGTGTATCTCCAGTAGGCCCAGATGTAGTGTGGGTCATGGGTTCTGCCTCTCTGAAGAATGCAAGTCATTAACTCTCTGGCATCCATGGGGTGCCATCTCCACAGGTATAAAAACTATGAAGGTTTAGTTGTTTCCACTTAGATTTTAAGGGATGCCTAAGAGGGGCTGGGGTTGTAGCCCAGTGATACAGCGCTTGTCTAGCATGTGTGAGGCACTGTGTTTGATCCTCAGCACCACATAAAAATACAATAAAAGTATTGTATTCATTCACAACTAAAACCATATTTTTAAAAAAGAGATGCCTATGAAAACCATGGAGCTCAGGCAGTACTGGGGCCACTAAAAAGAGACTCCAATAGGGCAGTGCCTAGACCCATGGGAACAGGGCTACCCTCAACTCCAGACATTTAGAGCTACCAGTGTGCCAATTCTATCCAGGACAGCCACAAGAATGAGACTCCAATCAGTGAGATATAATGTGGACAGAGCCTAATAGAGCCATTGGGGTGGCATCAGTGTCTCAGTGGGTCCAGAATGTGCAAATTTCATCCCATTTCCAATGGGTCTAGAGGGCAGAACATTGAATCAAAGATTATAGATGACTTCTAGGTCATATAATCATTTTGGGGGACTTGCACTCACTTGAGATTCACCACCTCCCTTTTCTATTTCCCCTTTTTGGGGTAGGAGTTTTCATTCCTAGGCCTGTTCCATTGTCATCATTGTATTTTGGAAGCCAATAAGATGTTTGGTCTCCCAGGTTCACAGATGGGAAGCATTTTTTCCACAGAATGAATTGTACCTTAAATCTTATCTGTATTTTATTTATGTAACTTTTAGATGTGTCTCTGGCTTTAGACATTTTAGTTGATGTTGGAATGAGTACAGACATTCAATGCTATTGGGGTGAAGTAAATTCATTTTGCATTGAGAAAGACATGAATTTGATGGTCTCAAGGAGGACAGAATGTTATGATCTGAATGTTTGTGTACCCACCATATTAATTTGTCAAAATCCTAACCCCTAAGGAGACAGTACTAGGAGATAGGCCTTTGGCATATGATTAGATCATGAGTGTGCTGCTATAATGATTAGGATTAGTGCCCTTATGAAAGTGAGCCCACACAGCTACTGAGTCATGTGAAGTCATGTTGTGTGAAGACATATCTGACCAAGTTTGTGGGCCTCACACAACCTAATAGAAATAAATGAATAAGAGATACAATGATTAATTGAAGATTGAGAAACATGGTGCAAAATGTATGAAAATACTGTTAACTTCACTAATAATGAGGAAAATATGAATTAAAACCATTCTCATCAGATTATTAATGAGTGAAAAATGTGCAAATGATAAATATTGGACATAATAAAGAGAATGCTTCAATCTATACTCTGCTGAAGTTTATATAATTATCAAAAATATCTTGCACCATAATTTGGATATATAGGACAAAATAAAGATGTTCAGAATTAGGCTGTCAGGACATTCTAAAGAATGGCGGGACCAGGCTGGGGATATATCTCGGTTGGTAGAGCGCTTACCTCACTAGGCCCTGGATTCAATCCCCAACACCACAAAACAAACAAGCGAACAAAAAAAGAGTGTAAGGGCAATGGCAAGACTGTAAACATGTATCCTCTTGATGTTAAAAAAAAAAGGAGGGGCTATAAAAGTAATTACATGGGGGCATTATTTAGAAACCAATGTTCTCAACACAAATTCTTATATTAAATCAATAAATCAAAGGGTATATGCATTGAAGTTTAAAATGATAACAACATATTTATGTACATGTGTAACCGTAAATGGATATCAGTATGTTAGTATGCAATTATCAAAATAACACTCCTGGTGTCAAATATCCTTCGGTAAGATAGAGGAGGAATGCATAATGTATCAGGAATTTAAGCCTCTCCATGACTGCCCATGTGAAATTGAGCAAATGAGTGCACCAGTACAGAACAGGTGAGTCCCCTGCTCATTAAATGCAAGCAATGTTAAAGTAGGGATGTTTAGCACACGCAGTCAAAAGCATAATAATTAGTTATTTCAGGAAAGGACAAAAGGTCCTGTGTAAATACTACTTCAAGTGTTGTCCAGAATTTCATATTTAAGAAAAGAAATTGAACACTTTTTATAAATGATTAAGTATTAATTTTCATAATGTACCAAGAATGAAAGAGAATTTAATTTTTAAGTAAAAGCAGGGTAATATTACTTTTATGTGATACCATTCATAAATTAATAGAAAGCAAAAGTTGATGTATGACAGCCACCATAATAACATCTAATTGTCAAGTTTTTTGTATTTATGAAAACAAAATTATTGCTCTAATAAATTAAGTAAATTTATTTTAAAAATCAATGTTAAAGTAATACTTTATTAAGTTCAAATTTTAAATGAATTTGTTGAATAAATATGTAGCTGAAATCTCATTTCTATATAGAGTGATTCTGAGAGATTTTATTTCAAAAAAATGTTTTATTTTTTCCCACAGAATTTACATATTTATAAACTAGTTTTACTTTACCTTAGGCACCATCAAATCTAACTTAACACTTCACAAAACTAATGAAAAGTTAATATCATCAAGAACAGTTAACTAACAGCCTATTTAAACCCTTTTACAATAAAAACAAATAGAATAAATGTTTGTTTTCAGAAGACTAGAAATAAACCAAAATCTTGTGGTACTTGAGGGAGTATTTTTGAAGAAAAAATAAAAGAATATCAGTAAGAGTGGTGATAAACGAGTGCTGTGGCATGCTCCATTGTCATCCTCTTTTCTAGCATACTTTGAAATATACTAGGAAACCAACAACCTAAGAGCAAAGTGAAAAACAGCAAGCTGATAGCCATTAGCATTCGGAAATTGATGGAGTTCCTTCAAAGCCCATGCTCCATTTTCAGTGTTAGTGTTTGACTGATCTTTCCCTGAAAGATCTGCTGCACGGATTTGACATTAACTAACCTAACTCACAGTTCATTAATTTGGAGATAAATTTTCCAGATGGGAATTTGTTGAAAACAATAAACAGGAATTGCTCAACATTATAGATGCCTGAGAGAGTGGATCACAACTGAGGCAAACAACGAACTAATGAGATGGAAAAACTGGGGAATGAGATGTTCATAGGAGGCCTTGAATAGCTTTGGCATCTTCCTTGGCACCTAAAATGTCATACACAAGCATAAATCTGAGTTCTTGGCTGGTGATTTTAGGCATACTGCAACATCACTCCCATGCAGAAATCTTTGGGGCGGGGGGAAATGGTAGCAGTCTAATCACAGGATTTTAAGAAAATTACTGAAGATCATTAACTTTCCTCTAAACTATTCAAGCACAGCAATAAAATCACAAAAAGAATAAACACTTTGCATAATGAATCCAGAAAACTCCAAGCTTGAACAATTAAAAAAGCAAAAACGACTAACTGCATGAGGAAAGATCTGATTTTTGGAATTTTTCAAAATATATTATTTGATAAATACACTTTCAAAAATATAAACTCTACAAAGAATAAAAGGAAAAATTAAAAGCCAGGCATGGTGGCTCATGCCAGTAATTTCAGCAGCTTAGGAGGCTGAGGCAGGAGGATCTTGAATTCAAAACCAGCCTCAGCAAAAGTGAGGTGCTAAGCAACTCAGTGAGCCCCTGTCTGTAAATAAAATACAAAATAGGGCTGGAGATGTGTTTGGGGATGTTGCTCAGTGGTGGAGTGCCAAAAAAAAAAAAAAAACTTAAAAAAAATGAAAAAAAGAATCTGGAAGTTGCAAAGCATGATGCTTCATACAAGGTATTCGTCAAAAGGGCTCCAGGCTTACTCTTTTAGAGGAAGACAGGAAACATGAAGATAGCTCAACTGAGATAATTCAGTCTCAGAAGGAGAGAAAGAAAAAAAATGAAGAAAAATTAATAAAGCCCCTGAAGCCTGTGGCACACCATGAAGTGAAGCAAGACAGACTTGGTGCACAGGAAAGGACAGAGGGAAATAGAAGATTTTCCCATGTGAACTGTGCTGGGGAGAGAAGCCAGTTAAAGTAACAAACCAAAAGTGAAAATGTCAAGCTAAATTATTGCTTTACAAGCAAGAGACTAAAACAGGAGTAAATGTTTACTTCATCCACCCCCTGCCCATTCCCTTTCCTTCCATGGGACAACAGTGACAGGGTCAAGGGGGTCAGCACAGATGTGGAAGTCCTTTCACTGTTAAAAGCTATCCAACAAAAGGCTTCAAACACCCTGAGATTAGGAATAGGGACTTGAAGGGCGGAGGGCTGAAATTGGGAAAGCACTGGGGACTAAAACAGAGTGAGGAATGATGTCTTTTGAGGGTTCTCCCTTCCCCCACCACAAAGAGAAGATGACAAATGTTCTTTCCTTTCAACCCATTTGTGTATTTAAGTCTAAAATGTGTCTGTCTCCTGAAGGCATAATGTGGTTAGATTATATGTTTCTATTTATTTCGAAGGTATTTTCCCTTTGACTATAAAGTTTAGTCCAAGAAATTTGACATAATTATTGATGACGTGGGATTTGTCTAGGAATATATTTGTTTCCTACATGTCTTATTTCCCCAAAGATTATTGTACGGATGTTGCAGTTCGCATACAGCAATTGCCAATGAGGGCATCTAGAAAAGAGCTTTGTTCAAGGCCTCATAAAAAGACTTAAGAAAGAAGGTGCATGGGCTAAGAATTTAAATTTGTGAAAGAGCATGGCCTTCCAGGCCCCTGAAGCCTTAATTGATATTCCTTTCTTAGAGGTCAATGCATTGATGTACTTGAAAATAAGTTTTATCCGAAAATGCTCTCTGAAAATTCCTTTGTAATTAACAATGCACAGACCTAAAAACTCACACACAGGTTTTTAACCAGGAGGTGGGCTTCTCAAATATTTGAAGAAATAAGAAAACAGAAGTTCCAAAGTGTGATGAAATATAGGTTCAATACAGTGTAAATAGGATAAACTGGAAGGAATTTACACCTAGACATCATATAAGCAGATCGTTAGAAGAAATGGTGATAATTTTGAAATAAGCAAGAGGAGCTCAGGAATAAAAACTCCACCAAAAGATTAGCAGTTCACTTTTAATCAAAAACCATACAAGCTAGAAGGCGGTAGAAGGACATAAAAGTAATGAAAGGAAAAAAACAGAAAAACAAATAACAAAAAACAATCAGAATTTTGTTGAGCAAAATTATATACAAAAAAGGAAGAGGGTTAGAGATTTTCAGACTAAATGAAAATTGAGAATTTTATTGCTGGTTTACCTACTCTACAAAAGAAATACTAATGTGAATCCCTCAAATAATAGCAAATGAACAGAATAGAGCCACCTGAAGATATAATGAGCATTGATAAAAGTAACTACATAGATAAGTGATGGTATAAATATTATGGTTTTAACTTATATTTCTTCTTTATGAATTAAGTGGTAATATAAAAAAGCAAGTTTTAAATCTGTTGATTGGCATATAATATATAAAGGTGGAATTTGGTAACAATAGCGTAAGAAGAAGGAAGGAAGGAAGAAAGGAAGAAAAGAAATAAGGAATGAATGAATGAATGAATGAATAAAGGCACAGCATTTATTTATTAGAAATAATACATATGAAGATATGAGGGAAAAAAGAGGTACTGGGCAATAAAAATAACCAAATTATGCTATGTTTAAGTATGAATATGTCACAATGAACCAATATGTATAATTGTAATGTACCAATAAAATGATAATAATAATCTGGTATTGAATGAAGAAAGTGTTATAAATTAATAATTTTAATGATAAAGAAGACTAGTAAAAAAAATCTCAAAAATTTGATGAAACAAATGAATAAAAACTGAACACTAGAAAATACCAATTTAACACAAAAAAGCAATATTTAAGGGCTAAAAAATGGAACCAAATACATAAAGAAAACAATAAGTTCCTAGGTAAATACCATATCTTTAGTGATTATGTCCAATTTCTTGGGCTAAACTTCAGAGTCAAAAAGAAAATACTTTCAGAATGGACACAAACATAATCCAATCACATTTCCCCTTCAGGAGACACATTTTAGATTTAAAGACACAAATGGTTGAAAGGAAGAGAACATATCTTGCAACAGTAACTAAAAGAGACCTAGAGTAAATAACATATAACCATCATACTTGAGTACAGAAATTGTTCTAGAGATAAAACGAAACTCTAAAACAAAACTTTAAAACAAAACTCTCTACTATTGAAGGGAAATAGATGATTTGACAATATGTAGACATTTTAATTCTTGTTTTTCAATAATAAACACAACACCTGGTAATAAAATAAGTAAGAAAATAGAAGAATTGAAAAACAGTAGATCTACAAGACCTGACAAAAATTTATAGAGCATTGCACTCCAAAATACATATTCATCAGCAAAATACATATTTATCTTAAGTCCATGTAGAACATTCTCCAGAGTACATTCAGTGTCAGACCAAAAAGCAATCTCCATTCTTTTTAAATGAAATCATACAAAATATTGTTGTCCCCATAAGAGAAGAAAATTTGAGAAATTATTAATATACTTCTCTATACCTACTGAGTAAAATAAGAAATCAGACAAAAAAAAAAACCCCACAAAATTATTTGTGATAAATGAAAAGGAAAATACAACCTAAAAATTCATAATAATTAACAATTATTAACAATTCATAGCTGTATATGCTACACTAAAAATAAATACTTGAAATCAATAAAAACATTCTCACTTAGGAGATAGAAAATGAAGAGCAAATTAAACCATAACAAATAGGCAAAAACTATAGCAGAGTAATGTAGTAAGTAGCATATTTCTAAAAGTTAAATTTATAAAATCATAAAAGTTGGTTCTTATCTAAATCAATCAATTTCTCTGCTAAAGTCTAGGTAAATTCACCAGAGAGAAAAGAAAAGAGCTCCCATTAGTTTAATCACACACAAAAGACAGGACATTACTCATGACTTCAGAAATAAGTGTCATAAAGGATTACTATGAACAATTGTATGCCAATAAACTGCATAATGTAGATGAAATGGGGAAATCCATAGACAGGCACAAACTATCTCAATAAAAAATTAAAAAATCTTACTAATATTTAAATCTTACTAAGATAAAATCTTACTAATCTTATTGTGCTAGGGCAATGGGATAGGTTGGCCAGAGACCAATGACAGCCTGAGGTGGGATATAAAATATAAGATTTATTGAAACATGCTTTAGGTCTGATCCAGTGACAATAGGAAGAGGAGTTGTTTCGCCAGAAAGTCCAGTGGTAACAGGGCGGACAGGTGGTTTGCCAGAAGGCCTGGTGGCAGTGAGCTAGAAAGATGTACTTCTGTTTCACTCAGTGGCTCTACTGTTTTCTAGTAAATAATATATCCATCCCTCATGATACTTTGTCCAGGGATAGATTCTTGGACAGGCACTTCCCTCTCCATGGTGCTTTGGTCCATACTACTTACTGCTATTAGAGGTATGTTGTTGCTGCTATTAGTGTTGTTTTGTTTGTGTGTTTTGCATTTCCTGGGATTGAAAATTGAACCAAGGGCCTTACACCCCTATAATCCCTCTACTGATGAACTGCATCCCCAGTCTGGTGGAGGGGTTTTATAAGCAATGCTCAGCTGTGACATTATTCATTTTTTTAGAGTTTTTCCTTGTATGACTAGCATCCCAAGGAATAGCTTTCTCAGAGTGCATGCAAGAAAAGTTGCTTTCTACTGATAACACTAACTTAAGCCACTGTCCTTAATATGTATCTGGACATTCCACCTCAGATTTGGTCTCTTTGTTCCCTTACCTTGATTGGGTTTTAGAGAATTAAAAAGAGCTTTAGGGACATGGTATTTTATTCCACCTTTTCTTTAAGGATGACATATATGTAATAAGTAGACATTGAGTTAGTAATCAAAAATACTCTGTAACAGAGCAATTAAGCCTTAGTGGCAAGATTACTGGAAAGTTGCACAAAATATTTAAGATTAATTTACACTAATACATAACAACTTCTTTCAAAATACAAAAAAAGAGGAAACATAGATCATCTATTTCTATGATACTAATATTACACTTGTATCAAAATCAAGGACAGAATGAGAACAAAAATGTGTCAAACTAGGTCCCTTGTGAATACAGATACAACAATTTTAAACAAAATACAAGTAAAATGAATATAGAACAAGAAAAAAATTAACTGTATGCCATGACCAAGTGAGATCCATTGAAGGAATATGTAATTGCTTTATGAAAATAAATTGGTGGAAAACACAATAATAATTAAAAAATGACATAGAATTTGTATTTTCACACACACACACACACACACATTGACAAAACTCATATATAATATCATACTTAACAATTGAAGGTCTCCCTAAAATTAGAAATAAGGATATCCTGATTTGTCCTCATTCACTACTTCAATTCAAAATTCAAAATTATTCTGTAAATTATAGAATGGTAGAGAGAGAGAAAGAGAACAGCAGTTCCAAAACCATACCTTGTAGCACAATATTAAATGTGTTTTCCATAAGATCAAGAGCAAAATAGTAACATTTGCCCTCATCACATTTATTCAATATTATACTACAGGTTCTATCTATGGAAATTAAGAAAAACAGAAATAGAAAGCAAAAAACTGGAGAAGGAGAAACAAGTTGATGTCTTTTCACAAATGATTGGGTATTGTTTATAAGGAATCCTAAGAATACACACAAAATCATTAGAGCTAATAATTACATTCAAAAAAGTTGAAGAATACAAGATTAGCATTCAAAATGCAATTGTGTTCATAGACATTAATAATAAAAAACAAAAGAATAAATTATGTAAATAATTTCATTTGTAATAGCACTGGCAAGAAAAATATTTAGCAATAAATTTAACAATAGAAATATAAACTATTACATGAAAAATTTCAAAATATCATTTGCAGATATTAAAGACCAATTTAAATTCAAGGACATCTCAAGTTTATGGATTGGAAAACAGAATGTTATGATTGAAATTTTCCTTACTTGATCTATAGATTTTATACAAACTCCATCAAAACCTCAGCTGAAATTTATAAAGTGATATTAAAATTCATAATAAATTGCAGGAGACTCAACAAAAAGAAAAAGAAAAAGAAAAAGAAAAAGAAATCCCAAACCAATTCAATAGAGAATCAATAGTTCTTTCATTACATAGTGATGGGGACCCTAGATAATCAAATATAAATAATGATATGGGACTTCTCCTTGACACCATTTAAAAAAAAATCAAAATGGACCAAAGACCAAAGTGCAACATATAAAATTACAAAATTCTAAGAAAACATATGACTAAATTTTCTTTTATTCAAAACTAAGAATCAACAAAAGAAAAAAATAGACAAATTTAGCTTAACCAAATTTTTCAAAAAAATGTGCTTCAAAATGCAACGTCATCATAAAGAAGAGGAAATAACATTTGCAATAACTGATAAAGATGAGTGGTTCAAATATATAAAGATATTGCAAAACTCAAGAATTAAAAAAATCAACAATTTAAAATGGGCAAAATTTTCAATAGAAATTTCTCCAGAGGAAATATATGAATGGCTAATAATCACACAAATGGATACTTAACATCTTCTGTCATTATGGAATTGAAAATTAACACTAAAATGAGGGAGTAATGTCATAGAAAATGGCAGAAAATAAAGTTTTATTTATTCCTCCACCAAAATAACAATTAATTCGGAAAAAAATAATATGAGTCAACTGTTTGGGACAATGGAACCTGATGAGATGCTTATAGCAACCAGGAATGTGCTTGATGAAGTGAGAGACTACAAAATTTTGGTAACAGAAAAGCATATGCCAAGCTACCATTTCCCATTTTTCAGTTTTGCTTTGGCTATGGCAATAGTTGTTCACATTCCCGAGATGGATAACTGGTGTCAGGATGGGCATTAAAAACCTAGTCCCGAACCATTTGTGCTTCTATAACAAATTGCTGAGACTGAGTAATATATAAAAAACATAAATTCCTTATAGTTCTGAAGCCTGGGGAGTCCAAAATTAATGCAGTGACATTGGATGTCTAGTGAGGGCTTTCATGTTGTGTGGCAAGAAAGCAAAAGAACAAAAGAAAATGAATACTATGCCATCACATGACGGATTTGGAGAAAAGCAAAGGGATCTATGCTAGTCTCCTCCAACCCTTTCATAAGGCATTAGTCCATTCATGAGAAAAGAGGGGTCATGATATAAACATTTTTCCAAAGGCCCCAAAGCTTAATATCAACATAATAGACATTAAGTTTCAACATAAATTTTGAAGGGAATACATTCTAACCATAGTGTACCTTGTCCTTCAAAAATTTGAGATTGAATATTTTGGTCAGTTTGATGGTTCCCAAGTGATCAATGCAAACCTTCCTTACTTTCAGCCCCCACTGGGGACAGCAGTTTTCTTGCCAGCATGTATTTTATGATTCAGAGACTTAAGATTTTTAATTAATTAATCTATTCATTTACTCATTTACTTATGGATTCAGATATTTAGGATATCTTTGTCAAATAATGGGCTGACTGAAAAGATAATGGAACAGAAACATCATTTTTTCTGTTATAAACAAAGTAAATAAAAGAAAGGCAATAGAATAGAATAAGGGATCAGGTGGAGGGAAAAGGGGATAGAAAGAGGAGATACTGGAGACTGAAATGAAGGAAAGTATGTTATATGCATTTATTGCCAAAATGAACTGCATTATTATGTATAATTATAACGCAGTAATACATAAAAATAATAAAATAATAATAATAATTTTGTAAAAAAAATTAATTAAATTATCCAATTAAAGGGTAGAGATTTACAGAATAGATGAAAATATTGTTCATATACATGTTGCTTATAAGAAATTCAATTTGGGTACAAACATATAAGGAGGTTAAATGGCTTGCAATCCTCTTTAAAAATGCACCATGGCATTAAATAAACATTTCTCCAATGAAAGTATGCAGACTCAATAAGCACATAAACAAATCTTAGCATCATCAGTCATTAGGAAAATGGAATCTAATTCACGAATACCAATTCCCGCCTACTAGAATGATTATAATAAAAAAAGTAATAGAAATTATTAGTATAAACAAGGAAGTGAAAACAATTGGAACCCTCATTTTTCATTTGTGGGGTTGTAAGATGGTGAAGTTGTTCAGGATATTAGTTTGGAATTTCCTTAAATTTTTTACCATGCTGGGCACGGTGGCACACGTTTAGAATCTCAGTGGCTAGGAAGGCTGAAGCAGGAAGAATACGAGTTCGAAGCCAGCCTCAGTAAAAGCGAGATGCTAAAAAACTCAGTGAGACCCTGTCTGTAAATAACATACAAAATAGGTCTGGGGAGGTGGCTCAGGGACTGAGTGCCTCTGAGTTCAGTCTCTAGTGTAGCCCCCACAAAATTTTTTACCATAAAGCACTGCATGGCCCCAAAATTCTCAGCAATTCTGCCATAAGAACATTGAATAAAATATGTAGACCTAAATTTGCCCACAAATTTTATAGTGATATTTCTCATAATACGTACTAATGTAAACTATCAGTCAATGGATGACTATATAAACAAAATATACCGTATCTATATATTATTCAATGATAGAAAAACTTTGGAGGTAGTGATAAATACAACAAAATGTGTGAGTCTTAAAAATTTTATGCTAAATGGAAGAAGCTGGACATATCCCCCTTCACACATACAGAAATGGAAGGTCTAGAACAGGCAAATCCATAGGAATAGAAAGTAGATCAGTAGTTAGTTAGTAGTTAGTTGTTTGGTGGAGAAGGGAATATATACAATAACTGCTAATGGATTAAATCATTTTGAGGTGGTCTTAAAAACTTTCTGAAATTAGTGGTAATGGTGATGAAGCATTGTGAGTACTTTAAATATAAAATTATACATTGTGCAAAGGGTGAATTTTATGATTATACATCTACATTTAAAAATACATAAGAAAACCCTAATAAATAGTGATATGCCTGCAGTCAAGAGGGAGGTAGCATCTCCATAATGGCCTCTAATATTTAATTCCACATCAAAATGATCCAGAGAATTTGAATATTCATGTTCTATGTTCAGTGATAACATTGTTGTTACAAAGCTAAGCAGTTATATGTCCTTGAGCTAATGATGTTCTTAAATGAGGGAAGATATAGAAGATCAATTTCCTCTCTAAAAATGTACAAATATCCATCATTCATGTCTTTTACAAAAACTCTGAGATTGAAGTAGATTAAAGAAAATATTTACATTTTAATATAAAAACATATCTTTCTAGTGTACTAAAAAATAAATCTAGTAAGAACCCTTTATTTGTTAAATAAGAAGCTTCAGTATTACACAAATATAATAGTTTTAATTAATACTTTTATTATTTAATTAATACTTTATTATTTAATTAATACTTTTATTTTATTATTAATACTTTTAATTAATACTTTTATTAATTTATTAATTTTATTAATTTATTTGATTTTATTCCAGAGATACAATTGATGCACACACATAACTCAGAAGTACATTTAGGGGATCACTGTGTGCACAACCATGTTTTTATGTTATTTCTAAGAATAACTGTCAGAATTTCCTACACTTTTCAGATTTTACATGTTTAAAAAATCATCTTTAAAATCAGAACTTAGTGTTTTAATTTTTCTAATTTAATGTTCAGAAGATTCCCACTTGCAGCTATGTAAATACCAAATTTTCCATCTTCTTATCATTGCTTCATTAATTTTCTACAGGTTAAATGAATTTTAGATTGTAGTTTCAAGTTAAATATTATGTCAACAATTTTCTAGCCCTTATTTAATACAAGCAATTTAATCAAACTGTTCCAAGTGAAATTAGAATCCAATGAAAGGAATTTTTTATCATTAAATATCTTGTACCTTTCACAGGTTTTACTACATATGTTGTATGGTTCCTATACAACACTTGTGTTTTCACAGTATTGGAGTAAATATTTAGATGCTATGACACAGTAAATAAAACAAGACCTCATAATTGCCACCCATTTTCTCCTCAAAATAAATCCTGTACTGAATATTTATTAACTGAAGTTGTGGCACCTCTTCTCTCAATTAGAAACGTACAATTGGCAAAATGTTTTCCTCCATTTATATTTGTCTTGCAATCCTCCCTCCTCTACCACAGATATATTTTCCATTAAGTACTTGGAGCACCAATTTAAAAGTATGAATGCTGTCTCATCAGTCTACTATTCGAAATCATCCAGTCACTTCCTATTTATGAGTAAACATAAATGAGCCAAACACGTTTCCATGGTCTAACAGCATGGACAATTATTTCAACTCTCCTCCATTCTTATTTTATTATCCTCCCATTGTTCTTTGAGGGAGGATAACCTTCATTTTTATTTGGCCATGTTAAACCCATCCCCATCTCAGTGCCAATATGCTGTCATTCTCTCTGCCTGGAATGATCTGGATATCAACATAGAGTACTGAATTATTTTATTCAGGAATAGAGTTAAATGTTTTGTTAAAAGAAAGGCCATTTTGCTCTAAGTTTTTAAACCTCTGAGCTGCACTCTGCTCTTTTATTTTCAGATTCTTCTCTTAGACATAAGATGGTATTGCAATGTCAAATGCAATGTCGTTTCAGGTTCAGTGTTTTTGTTCGCATTATCTAAACTTAACCATACCTACCTTCAATTTCCATACCTTTCAGCCTCTAGTGGTCACTATTCTATATTCAGGTTAACTTTTGTAGCTTCTGCATTTCAGAGATGACATACAGTCTCTTTCTGCTTCTGTCTTATTTCACTGAATGCAATTTCCTCAGTTCCATCCACTTTGCTTCAAATAACAGGATTTCATTCTTCTTCATGGCTTTATGTCTTCTTTATTTCTCCTTTCCGTATATACACCATTTACTTTACCCATCCGTCAATAGACAAATAGATTGATATCAGACGTTGGCTATTATTACAGCCACAATAAACTTGAGAATTCAGATATATGTTTGACACCTTGAGTTTAGTATTCTTTTTTTTTTTTTAATTTTTTTTTATGGTTGTTGATAGACCTTTATTTCATTTCTATGTGGTGCTGAGAATCGAACCCAGTGCCTCACACATGCTAGGCAAGCACTCTGCCATTGAGCCACAACCCCAGCCCCAAGTTTAGTATTCTTTTCTCAAGTATTATTTTTTATTTTTGCATTTGTGTACATCAAGCTACGAATTACTGTTTAATTAATGTATCCAACTACCAGAGATTCAAAGAAGCAATTTTATCAATAAAGAACAGAAATGAACTTTCACCAGTCTTTAGAGGAAAAGGTTAATGCTTTTGTCTATCCTTCCTCTTTTCTAGCATGCATAGAAAAGTTACAGTATTAAAACCAACCTTTTTTTAGGCAGTAGTATTGAAAAAGATTGTAGGAGAAGGGAGTACTTTTGTCAGAGAGCACTGACATGCTCAACTTTTGGAAACAACAGGCATTCTGATGTGGACTGTTGCTTCTAATCAGTGTGCTTGATGTTTATTTATGCATTTCATTTCCTAATCATCAGCCATTGGACATGATTTAAGGTCAAATTGTTATTGATTGATTGATAAGAATATAATTTACCAATTCCTATTTTTAGCTCAGAGAATATGAGAAAAAGACAGGAAAATGAGAAAAAATTATTTTAATGCCATTTTTTTTTGTGTGTGTGTGTGTGTCTGTGACTTATGAAGGGGTTACAGCTTTTAAAAACATAATAAGTTGAAAATATTGGGAGCTTTCCAGTCACATGTCATTATGAGACTCAGGTCTCTTTCTCCCTTACTTTCCCAATTATTTCAGTTATTCAAGTTATTAATTCCCTAGTCTCATATACTAAAAAATAAATTTTGAAAATATGATAATGACCTGAGCTTATTAAATTTGGAAATTCCCAATACAGCTGAGGGACCTTTATCATTATCTCTGTCATATGGTAGAATTCTTTTACTATAAATCAGGCCATAGTAATAGAGGGGAGGAAAATCAGTCAATAAATGTTTTGATTTTAAAAGCATAAGCATTATCCACTTCTATATATTTCAAATAACATGGAGAACTTATTTAATTAGGATAAACTTAAGATCATTTTGCTTGATTTGGCATTGATTACTAAAATGTCACCTATGACCTCAAATAATTAGATTGTTCAGGAGCTGATAATGCTTTTTAAAAGGAAAAATAACTAATATTAAACTATTCTATTTATTAAACTATTCCATTCTTAGTTGCTATTATGTCAAGCCTGTAGATTTGTTAGTAATTTGAATAATTAAGGTTAGGGCGATTGGTATTTTAATTTAATGAAAACCTCTCTGCCAGTTGTTCTTGTTATTTTGCCACGTCTTATTGACAGTACTTTCATAAGCTGTGGAGGTGGCTGAGGAAAAAGCTTATAAATTACAATGAATTTTTCTTTCTGCTGAAAATGAGAACCATTATAAAATTTTATTTAGCCATTTATCCAAGATGGCCATATACTATACCAAGATTATAGGCTTGTCAATTTAAAGTCTTGCAATGATTTAATGCTGACTATGCTAGTCCAGCTCCCTGGAAACCTGATTGCACTGCCTTGAAGTAGAAAACATGCTGCTTGACATCTAAATACATGCAGAACTATTGCCAAAGGCACAGCATCTACTAATGATTTTCAGTGCTGCCAGCCAGGAGAATGTCAGTGACGGCCAAGTACAAGGTTTTAACTTGAGAGTCTTGATAGTTATCATCGGAAGGACTTGGCTAGAGATAATGTGTTTAAGTCACAGGTTTAGCAGGTGAATTAGTAAATTAATGGTGATGATAATTTATTAAAAATATAAAAAAGACAATCTATAGGCAGTAGCCCAACACAGGAATCAGAAGACCCATATCTAGACCCTGTTCTACATTATGAAGTTTCAAGGATAAATAATGTTAGGTTGTCCGAATGTATCAACAAACAAAATATGAGATCACAAAGAGAAAATAGGATTTACCATAAAATGCAAATATAGATAGATTTTATTTACAGATGGAAAAGCGGGCTGAAAGAAATCCAGTATTATGTACAGCTCAGTATTTAGCAGAATCAGCATTTAAAGACAGCCTGTTGGATTTCAAACATAGCTCACAAGTTTTACTTTTTTTACATTATATTTATTCCATACTGTTAATGTAGATAACAAACTATAGGGGTGAAAAAAATTGAAAATGAATAAGGAGTCATCTCAAAATGTGCTACTTCCTTTCCCAGAAGTACTGTAATTATCACTTTAGCTTCTCACTGTCCAGGACCCACATTAGGTCACAGTATTGCTATCTCCAGAATTCTTTTCTATCCACATCAGTCAATAGCATTTTCCCTTCTTTTCTCATCTACATATAAATAGTAATAGTAAATCTAAAAAAAAAATGCAAATTCTTTTAAAAACTTGAGGAAAAAGAATGAACCTAGTGCTAAGTGTTTCACATTCACTTTGTTTTTAGTGTTGTATTATGTAGTAAATGTTATCATGTACTTCTTGATATGCTTCCAGTGAAGAGTCTTTTCCAATAGGGTGCACTCTACAGCAGCTTCATCTAGAATATGTAGTGCAGCACTATCTTCTGGGCCCAGGATGCTTTCACTTTCTATCTCTTAGGAAAAACATCTTCAGGACCCAGCTACCATGCTGTGAAAATGCCCAGATATGTGAAGAGCAAAGCTAAGCTCTCAACCCAAAGCATGATCAACCCTCAGCAATGTGAGTGGAGTAGATTGGATGTCCACCTGTACCAAATTTGCAATGGAATTTAGTCCCAGTTCTCAAGGGAAACAGCTGTGAGAAGCTCCAATCAAGAAATATAGCATTCTTTTTTTTTTTTTTTTTTTTCGGTAACAGGGATTGAACTCAGGGGTACTCAACCACTGGTCACCCAGTCCTATTTTGTGTTTTATGTAGAGACAGGGTCTTGCTGAGATGCTAAGTGCCTCGCGAATCTGCTGAGGCTGGCTTTGAAGTTGCGATTCACCTATCTCAGCCTTCCAAAGCGCTGGGATTACAGGCGTGTGCCAATCCCAAGTGCAGTGGTGCATGACTGTAATTCTAGCAACACTGGAGGCTAAGTCAAGAGGATTGTGAATTCAAAACCAGCCTCAGCAGATTAGCGAGGCACTTAGCATCTTAGTGAGAACCTGTCTCTAAATAAAATATTAAAGAGCTAGGAACGTGGCTCAGTAGTTAAATCCCCCCAGAAGTAAAAAAAAAAAAAAAGGTATCCAACTAATCCTAGTCAGTCCACAAAAGCATAAAATAAAATAATCATTTTTGGTTTTGGTTTAAACCATTACATTTTGTAGTATATTATATAGCCATAGAAAACTGTATCAGTCTTTTATACAACCAATTATCTATCCATCACAGTAAATGTAATGCCTTATACCAGTTAGAATATAATTATGTCAGACCCATTTCTAACTTCTATGTAAAATCTGTTACCTAGTAGTCCACTCTAACTTGAACTACAATCATTATCTTGGTATTTCTTAAATATTTTGGATATCTCTGACATAAATATCTCAAACTTACTTAAATCATTTCCCCTGCTTCACCATAACAATTCATTCTGTTTTGCTTTCTCAGGTAATAAAAGTAGAATTTCAGAGTCACATTTTCCTTCAAATATCTATCAATTTTTACTTGAAATGCTTTTGTCGTTTGAATTTTTTTAAATATCCCCTAAGTGGGAAAACCTTCTTTAATTTTACATGTATTAGTTGAAGATTTTAGCCTGGAATTTTCTTGTCCAATTTGCCACTTACCACACTATCTTCTATATACTTCGGGGGTTAAATTTCCAAGAACAATATATCAGAAAGCCCTTACTACACTCAGTTGATTCATTTCAGAAAACATTTTAACCTCAGTCTGAGATGCCAGGTAAAGTACGCATAAACATATTGGTGAAGATTCAGAATAAAGATGTTAACTAAAATTCAGAGAGCAAATACAGTTGACACCCTTAATCTGTGGTTTCTATATACACTGATTCAACCAACCACCCATTGAAAATAGGTTTTAAAAATTGTGTCTGTACTGAATCTATAGTCAGTTTCTTGTCATTTTCCTTAAACATACAATGTAGCTACTATGTTATATAGAATTTTACATTTCATTAGGTATCACAAATAATCTAGATATGATTTAAGGTATATAGGAAGAAATATTTAGGCTATATATAAATATTGCACTGTTTTATGCAAGGGACATAAGCATCCACACATTGGTATCTATGGAAGGCCCTGGAATGGATCCCTTGTGTATACTGAAGGATGACTTATATGTGTCATTACAAGAATAAGGCCAAATAAAAACAATGATATTGTTATGACATAGTCCTAAAAACAATCAAAGCACTGTTTTAAACATTTTTCATACATTAATTTATTTAGTCCTCATGATGATTCTTAGATACAACTATCCCACTTTAGAGAAGAGGGAATTGAAACAAAGTTTCATAAGTTGGACACTTTTACATATCCCCTTTAGAAAAATGAATATTTGATAAGAAATTGCAGTATTTAACACTGCCTTCATAAATGTCATGGGATTTAGGAGAAACATGAAAGTCAGGACAAATATCTAGATTAGGAAATCTAGGTCTGCTTCCAAACCATCACAGTATAGAGATGTGAAATTGCTCCATCAAAATATAAGAGCAACCTTGTCAAGACTTTAAAGCAGTCACTGGGAACTAGAATGAAATACTAAAGGCATATCTTTCCAGGGAAGGAGGATTTGTGAAGGGCCAGCTGCTGCAAAATGTTTTAAAAAATTGGAAAAAGAAAAAAAAGGACAGAAGCAGTGTAGTAGAATATGAATTGATGATTTTTTTTCAGATAACCAAACCCCAACTCTTCTTTCCCAATTACATCTAGGTTAAAAGACAAATGTTAAGATGCAAGAATACTGAAGAAAAATCGTGGTGACAACCTGCCTGAATTTATCCCTTCACATGAGTTACCAATGTGTAATAAATGCCATGGTGATTTCGTTTCCCCTCTTTTACTAATTTTGAATTAACTACCTAAGTTGAAGACAAAACTCTTAAGAGAGGAATTCAGAAGTTAGACTATTACCCTACAACCTTGAAGGGAAATGCCCACACTAAATCCTTAACACGGCTTCCTTGACCCTAATCTATAATTACAATAAGAAGAAATCACATGATTGATATCATCAGAAAATGGGATTCATTTGATGAAGGAGAATTATTGGCAGCAGAGTGGCCTTCATCTTTTCCTGTTTCTTTTGATTGTGAATAATCATATAAGATTGTTCTTACATTTGTTGTGTTAAGATTTAGGGAAGGTAAGTTTATTTTAAATGACAAAAAGGGATGAAGGTACTTCTACTTTATCACTACTGAGTCCAAACTCTTTAATAGAATGGTACATAGCAGGTAGTACAAAATAATTTGGTCGTGACAAAAAATAGTATACAATCCATTCCTTTCTGCTATTCTTCAAGTTATATTTCCTTCTAAAATTTGTGGTTCATTTATTTCCTGCTTCATTTATTTCATTAAGTTTTCATAAGAATTGGCTCCATATGATATAATACCACCACTTTTTGATTTATACATTTTGTATTGGAGTATGATGGAAATTCTAGTTAATGGTATTGGCATCTCTCCATAGCTAAACTCATAGATGTTTGAACATTACAATATTAATTTCTAAAGTTACATTGAATGGAATTATTTCTTAAAATTAATATTAATTTGTTACCTTTGCACATAACTAATTATGTAGTTTTATTAGACTTGTTATAAAAATAGAAGAATTTTTATAACTTTCAATTCTTTAGTTATTTTCTTCCAGTATCTAAATTATATACTTATATTGCTACTCTTTTTTTTGTTTCAACCATTATCTGTAAAATATTTGTATGTAGTCTGTTTTTTTATTCCTTTGTTGCACTCTGACTTTTCATCCTTTGAACCTCTGAAAGATACTAATTACGAGTTTTATCACATCAGAATTTTGTAGGTATATTGTTATAAATCCAAGAATTTTTCCAGTAGTCCTTCCTACTTTCATTTAATCAGTGGGTACTAATACATAGTAATGAATATTATAAGCCTTTGAGATCTACTGGTATGCAATTTCTTATGGAGTTTACATTAAAGAGAAGAAAATAAACTAAAAATGCAAGAAATAAGTAAATTTAAAAGAATATTATAAGAACTTAATTACTACATCCAAAATAAAAAGGGAAAATGGTGATTGTAGGAAAGGTACAATACAATCCAAATAGGGCACCAGGTTTTATAAATCCTCCATGTGAAAGTTACAACTGACAGATGTGAATAAAATTGAAGGATTAGTTATGCAAATATGTTGATGAAATAATTTCAGGCAGAGAACATATTGGAAAAGACCTCTGGCTGACAATTTAACAAAACAGTTTGCTTTGTAAGAGTAGAAAACAGACTAGCATTGGATGGGATGATGAAATGAAAAGTTGAAATGAAAAGTTAGGTCATGAAACGCTCTGTAGACTATTGTGAGAACTTTGATTACTCCTATGGTTAGACTTGGAAACCATTGCAGTATAATGAATAAAGATACATTATCAGACTTTTAAAAAAAAGCTGGGTACTCTGTTGAAGATAGAATGTTAGATTATAGGGGAAAGATTGGGAACTGATGAGATCACAACAAATATGGATGGTGGAAGAATAGGCCAAAATTAGCAGTCAGGATGGTGGGAAGTTCTTGAATCTAGATGCATTGTGAATGTAAGCAATAAAATTTTCTAAAAGGTTGGATAAGAAAAAGGAGAAGAATGTTGTTGAGATTTGGATATGAGGCATCCCCCAGTTAGCTCCTGTGATAGACTATGCAGGAATGTTCAGAGGTGAAAAGATTTGATTATGAGAACTCTAACCTAATCAGTGATTAATCTATTTGATATCTTAATAATTTGGATGGAATACTGGGGTAACTGTAGGCAGGGAGGATGTGGATTGAAGAAGTAGGTCACTGGTGCATGGATTATATGTTGTCCTCTGGCTCCCTCTGCCCCTTTCTCCCTCACTCTCTTCCTCTGTCTCTCTTTCTTGGCGTTATGGGCTGAGCAACTTTTCTATGCCAATTTCTTCTGCTATGATGTTCTGCCTTACCTCAGACCCAAAGCAATGTAATTGCTTGACCAGGGCCTTACATTTCTGAAATCATGAGTCAAAATACACTTTTCCTCTTCTAGGTTGTTCTCAACACATCTTTTGGTCACAGCAATGAAAATAGCTAACATCATGGTTACTGTTCTGAGCTCCTGGGAAGACAGTTACCATCAAATGATATGTGAATGACCCTAAGAACAGCAGATTGAAGTGAGGAAGAAAATTTGGACTTCACTTCCAGACATGTTGATTTGAGATGCTAAAATAATAACAGATGAAGCTTGAAGCAGAGACAAAGGCCTGTGCCACAAATACAGTTTTCATAGTTAATACACATATTTAATCCATAACACTGGAAGCATTACCAAGGAAATGAAAATAGAAAAGGAAAAAAAAAAATCTGAGGATTAAGCCCTGGATAATCCAACATAAAGAAATCAAGAAGGAGAGAAAGAACAAGGAAAAGAGACTGAGATTGAGTTTCCAGAAAATGAGAGATAATGAGACTGAGCTGCCCTGGAAGCAGGAGGAAAAGCGTCTCAGTGAAGTGTTGAGTGGGTCAGATCATGTTGCTTTTTGTCTCAATTTTTATGTTGATATATTTTTGTGGGTATCCATCGATTTATCTGTGGGCACCCTCTGTGCCTTGTCAATCATCCTGTTCTTTTACTATTTCCTCTGAGAACTCACTTGATTTTCTGTGTTCTCTTTTCTCTCTTTCTAGAACTTCTATTTTTTTTTTCTGTGTAATCTGAAAAACTGAGAACAAGGTGTCTAATTTTCTTTTTGAATTCTAATAATTTTCATTTTATTTGATTTTTATTCTATTTTATCAGAAATTTTATTTGTATAATTTTGTTTATTTAATGTCCTTTAAATGCCATTTTGTCCTTTGCCTGCTGCTTTTTAATAGCATACACTTGTTATTTCATTAATGCTGCATATTTTTTTAAGGTTCAAAGCAATCATTTTTAAAGTTGTCTCTCTGCATAGCATCTGTTCTTTTCCTCCTATTTATTCACTTGTATCAATCTATTGCATACAGGTTTTTGTCTCTCTGTAGATTTTTAAAGTAAGTTTGTAGTGATCCTGAGTTGTTTTCTAATCTTTGAAGACACAAAATTTTAAAATACAGTTGCAAATGCTGCACAAAGAGATGAGACTTCTTTTCATCCCCCACCCCCTTTTGAATCATTATCTGGTTGAGCTATTTCAATGGGTTACCGCTAATGTCAGGATCTTTAATCATATCTCTCTAACTAGTAAGCTCATGTGGTGAACTCTTCTCCAATATCCAGCTTAGAAGAACACTCACCTAGCTGCCTTACTCTCAAACAGCCAAGAATTCTGTCAGGACAGTTGTCTGTGGATTCCAATATTCAAAATATATGGCATGTAAGCATTCTCTTACGAAGTACCTGAAGTCTTGGAGTCTAGGGTTCTTATCAGTCTCTTAGAGAATAAAATTTAGTCTTCTGCTATGCAGAAGTGAAATTGTCTCCAGGAAGCATGGAATGGAGCAGATGAAGTGTGAGCATAGCTTCTATTTAGAAAAAACTTTTCAATTAATCTTGATATTTTCTTACAAACTCATCCCCACTTGGAGATTATCCCAGACATTTCTCAGAGTACAATTCTACAGATTGCTTGCTCCTTAGGTTTTCACACAGCTGGCTTAATAGTCTGTTTTCTCAAGTTGTCAGAAGGGTTGTATGAGTTTGTGGAGGTTAATATTCAGTTTGCCCAAGGAGGTTAATATTCAGTTTGCTTTGATGTTTCACTTAATATTTAACATTATTTTAATATAACACATTGTACTATTCTTGAAGTTTCTTTCATTTTTTTGTCTTCATTTCCATGTTATTCAAATTAGCAACTTTTGTAACTGCACTAACATTTATATCCTATACCAAAACTACAAATTGTTGTCAGTTTTCAAAATACATGTTGCCTTAAAATGTTAAAAAATCATAAGTCTGATTTACATTAACCAAAAATAATATTGTGCTTTATTGATAATTTTTTTCATTATAGATGAAATAGTTCACAGATGCTTAATGGTGATATTTTTATCTTTGAATAGATTTTCTCTTCTTCCATTCAATGAATTCCATACACCCATTCCCAACTATAGCTCAGTATCTTCCTGTTCATTCTTTGGTTGGTTGGTTTAGGTTGTATATGCTGCTTATAGAAGCTCTGTCTACTGTATTTTCTGCTAATAGAAATATGACTGTATGTTTTTAACATATTATCATAATTACAATAGTTTTGATCATTACACACTTTTCATAGAAGCCTGTATATCTCTGGAGATAGCCACCTAGGAGACCTCTGCTCTCTTCCTTCATAAAAATCCTTGATTTTCTTCCTGCAGCACATCTCTTCATTTACTTTTTTGATGAGGATGACATTTTTCTCTAGTGACTTTTTAAAATAAAGAATACAAAAGATGTATGTAGGTGTCTCTTCCTGCCTCAAAAAATTAAACTTAACTGCCAAGCCAGTTAAATGTCCTATTTATTAAATTTTGTTTTAAAGTACTTTTCTCTAAGCAATGATAAAGGACATTTCTTCATCAAATGACATCCACAGATTTGCCAATTATAGCACTATGACAGCTTGATATGTTCTATATGATTTACCATGTTTTTTCTTCCTCAAATATTGAAAATTTGGGGAATATATTCTTTTTT
>PVHX01006186.1:0-103527 GCA_004024805.1 Geosciurus inauris | reverse complement strand
GGGAGAGAAAGAAAGACAGGAAGGAGGGAAGGAAGGAGAGAAGGAAGGGAGGGAGGAAGGGAGGGAGGGAGGAAGGGAGGGAGGGAGGAAGGAAGAAAGGAAATAGGAAGGAAGGGGGAAGGGAGAGAGAGAAAGAAAAACCAAAAGCTAGGACACACCCAGATGGTGCAAAAACTAAGCCATACACACACCTCCAGGTGAGTCAAGGTCAAGTTAGATCCTTCAGGTCAGCCTTCCACTTCTGTCCCCCACTTGATGTGACTGCCCACCCCAGGTCCCTGTCTACCTCTAAAGTACTGTCCAGTACTAGACCAGCCGACACAGAAGGGTGAACGCACTGTCCATTCTGACCTGGAGTGAATGTCCCGAGAGATCTTGGTCAAGGAGGAGGGAAGGTCTGGTTGCAGCCGGGCGCTGGTCACTCACAAGCAGTTCTGAGTGGGGAGAAGACAGATTATATCCCGCGCCTGGGAGCCCCGGCCCACCCCAGTGCCTCTGTGCCTCACCTCTCCAGCGTCTCTCAGAACGTCAGAGAGCACACGAGCCGCTCTGGAGGGCACCGAAGCCTGGGAGTGCTGACCCAAACTGCAGGGCTCCTGGAGAGGACCAAAGGGTAGTTGCCAGAGAGAGACCTCCCGGTTGCTCATTGGAGTTGCCATGACAACCACTATCCATAGGGTTCTGTGACCTCAGAGTACTAGCTGGCACACCCCTAGGGAAGAGGGGCCAGGAGAGAGCCAGGACTGAGGGGACACAAGGGGTCTCTGTGTATGGGTCACTTGAGCATCCAAGTGCCAGGTTGTGTGCAAGACAGATGCCATCATGCCATCCACTTCTTGGGAGTGCGAGGAGTCAGTAGAGAACCTGACTCACCCTCCCGAGGGAAAGGGGCTCAGGGCTCACAGAGGGGCCCTGTGAGCTGGATCTTGCGGGAGGCAGAGAAACTCCACAGTTTAGAAGGGACTAGAATATCCACCCTGCTCCCCAGCACTGGGGATCAAAGCGAGGGCCTCGGGCACGCTGAGCACGCACTCTACCACTGAGCTACCCCGTCACAAGGGCTGCAGACAGCGGTCAACGAAGTTAAGTGGCTTCCTTCTCACAAAGCGGGTGGTGCAGGTGTGGCTGTGGTGAAGGCCTCCTCTCCCAGCCCTTCAGGATCTTCCCAGGAGGCAGAGAGCGTTTGGTCAACCTTGGCGTCCCCAGCGTCTAGGCCTGGCACTTTTTAGATGAGTGACCTTGGCCAAGCTCTTTAGCTGACCTTTCTTCTAATGTGAGACAGCCACCTACCTCTAAGAGGAGGGGACAGTGATTGAAGCCACTTTTATGGTGTGTGTCCAGCATGCTGCCCAGCACACGGGGAGCCGTCACTATAACTCGACAAGCCACCATCAGCAAGTTCTTCAGGATCACTGGGCTGGACCTTATTTTCCCCCTTATTTGTCTCCCTTATTTTCTCCCCCTGGCACCTGGTCCAAGTCAGCCCATCATTAGGGTGACACAGTTGCCTTCTCCTGGGTCACCCTGTTTTTTCTTCTGTCCCCTGTATTATCATCTGCAGCTGCAACACAATATCACCACAAACTCAGCAGGGACACAGTTTCTGTGGGGCAGGGATCTGAGCGTGGCTGGCCTGCGTCCCCTGAGTTGGGGTCTCAGAAGTCTTCCATCAAGTTATTAGTAGAGCTGCAGTCTCATCCGAGCCTCCCACCCTGGGGACAATCACATCTCCTTGCTCATGTGTTTGTTGGCAGGACACAGTTCCTTATGGTCTTTGGATTGAAGGCCTAAACATCCATCCTACTGGTCACCCAGAGGCCCACCTCAGTTCCTGGCTCCAACACACACCTTTTTTTGTCAAACCAGCAAAGAAAAGAGGCTCCTCACAAAACAGTCTTGTGTACGACATGTGCCCAAGTGCCGCCTGTCACGCTGGCCACATTCTGTTGGTGAAAGCAGTGGCCACCCCCACTCTAAGAGAGAAGGTCACACAGGACAGGACAGAGTCCACCAGGACCGAGGTAGACTTCTCTACCACTTCCCTTCAGTCTTTACCAGTGATCCTGGTAAAACTGAAGTTGGATCACGCCACTGCTCTAATCAAAACCTTCCAGTAGATTCCCATCTCAACTGGATTAAAAGCTGAACTCCCCCTTCTACCTGCAAGGCCCTACCCAACATAGCCCCCAGGCCTTGGCTACTCCTGCTCTGCCAATGCTCCCTTAGCTCCATGGCGAACACACCAAGCACAGTGGTCTCAGGGCCTTTGCACTGGCTGCTCCCTCCACGGCAACTTCCTTTCCCCAGACATCCGCAGGACTAGCTTCTCCACCTCCTCCAGGGCTTTGTTCCCTTCAGAGACTATTAACAAAACCCCTAAATAAATCCTCTAGCTTCACTTACCCTTCAGTGACTTTGGAGATCACACAGCTGGGCAGTACCTTATTAGTTTCCTGCCAGCTTCACTATGGTAGCAGCTGAGCCAGGGTGGGGAGTAGGGGGGAGATAGGATGATAATGGTGACCTCTATTACTCTTTGGGGATCTAAAGGCCACTTGTGCTAAAAATGCTGACTCTTCACTCGGGCCTGCAGACAACCAGTGGGTGACAGGCACAGGATGAGAAGGTCGGCGTCTCTGTCCTCATATCTTCTCCTCTGCTGCCTCGATGGCTGGGTCAGAGTCTACTTGGCTCTGCATGTGGACCTGTGGGTCATCTGAGGAATGTTTGGTCCAAATCCACAAGACAGGGTTGACTTGCCTGAGCTGGACCCGCTCAGCCCTCTCCTCTCCCGCTCAAGCTGAAGACGCCCCCAGATGTGACCGCTGACCGTGAACCATGACGATCCTATCTCCCTGATAAAGACACCACTCCAGCTCCTGGCAATTGCCATGACAGAGGCTGTGAAGACCAGGGAAGGAATGGAGAGGCAGCTCAGAGTTCCCGAAAACCTCCACCCACCTCCAGCAGACAGGGCTGTCCCTCCCCAGTGTGGCTTGTCCCTCTCTCATTCTGAGCCTCGGTCTGTGGCTCCTGGGGCTGAGACGGTAACCTGCAAGCCCAGCTCCTGCTCCTCCTTCCTGCTCCCGGGCACTGGTCTCTCAGATGCTGGTTTTCCTGTGGGAGGAGCTTCTGGACCTGGGCTTGGGGACAGGTCCACCTTGTTGAGGAGCACGCTCGGTCTCCATGCCCACCCCCTCCCCGACGCCATCCACCTCCTAACACACAGTGTCCTTGTAAACCCGTGGGAGGCAGCAGGAAGACTGCTGTGTCCCCTGCCCAGCCCCAGCACCAGGGTGAACCTGACCCACAGCAGGTGCTCATAAATGTGCTGGCCACTGGGACAGGAGGAGCAAGTGGAGGTGGGGTCACCATCACTCCTGAGGCTGCTCTAGGGCCATCAGGCCTCCAAGCAGGCTCCTGAAGCAATGTGAGAAGGGCCACCTGAGACCACCCTTGCCCGCAGCCACCCTGCCTGAGACAAGCCTCTGCAGAGCCCACGGGCCTCGGCCCCCAAGCCAGTCTGAGTGGTCACCAAGCACCTATTTCCCCCAGTGCCAGCTCAGGGCTCAGACTTGGCCCCCAGCCCTCGAGGACTCTATGAATCTGACAGGGGCGCTGGAATCGCCCTGCAGCGCCACACAAGGGTTCTAAGACTGTTCCTGGGAAACTCGAAATCCAGCCATGTTGCCACCCACCCATCAGCTTTCCCCTGCTATAGCCCCCTGGCTCGAGGTCACCCCCAGGCCTTCTCCTAGAGCCCCAGCTGCCTCCCAGCCCCTCCGCCATCACTCCCCAGGGGGTCTGATTCTGAGCCAGGAAGGGGACCCAAGGTGGAGGCTGCCTGCCTTTTGCTTCTGAGAGGCCCTGGGGCTATAAGCCACCTCAGGACGCTCACCTGGAAGACTGGCTGTCCCCTCCCACTACACACAAGGGCTGGGCCCACTGCAGGAGTGGGGGACACCCAGCTGGCCCTGGGCTCACCTCTCTGGCCTGCCAGTTGATCCCCCAGGCTCCAGGGCCAAGTCTGTGGTTGCGGGGGGGTGGGGGGGAGGGTGGCTGCCTCTGTCAAAACTGAATGATAAAGTGGTGTCCTTGGGGGCCCCCAGCTGGAGTGGACTGTGTCAGCTTCTTTCTGGGTGGAGTCCAAGGAGTCCTGGGAGTGGAAGTAGGGACAAGGACAGCTTCTGGAAAAGGCAGTTTATTCCTTTATTCCAGTGTGTCGTAGGGGGTGGTCTGCAGGGCAATTCTAAAAATGTGCCAAGCTCCTTTGCTCGGGAGGCATGAGCCAGCCTAGCTCACGCTGGCCCCACTGAGCTGGCCGGAACCGCGGTGCCTGGAGAAGAGGGCCCGGCTCAGGGCTCCCCACCCTTCCCCTGGGACACGCGGGTCTCCGGGGGCGCCCGGCGGAACCACTCGGACCAGGAACCGTCGTAGACGGCCACGTCAGGCTTGCCGCAGAGGTAGGCAGCCAGGGCGATGTGACAGGCAGTGACGCCCTTGCGGCAGGTGGCGATGAGGGGCTGCGAGAGGTCCACCTTCTTGCTCTGGAACATGGCACGCAGCTCCTCCGGGCTCTTCTCGAAGCCATCCTCCGTCAGGAAGTCCATGAAGGGCATGTTAACCGAGCCGCGGATGTGGCCGGAACCCAGGCCTGGGTGGGGACAGAGGACAGGGGTTAGGGGGCGTTTGGGGGTGGGGAGGCGGCTAGAGAGCTTCGCACATAAAAATGACATCTCTGCGCCTTCTGGATCCACACGTGTGGCCAGCCCTATCTACGCTCAATGCCGCGGCTGAGACCCGCACCCCTCCTTGAAGCAGGAGGTCCAGTCACACCTGCTTGCGAGGACAGGGATGAACCTCGGCTGTCTGGCTCAACTAACCGCCTGCTAACCCCCGCCTTGGCAGAGACGCTTCCCCTCTCTGCACCTCAGCCGCCTCATCTGGAAAGTGGACTCAGCTGTCATAAGCTGCTCCGTTCGATGTCACTACAGTTTGCAGATGAACACACGGAGGTCTGGTGAAATGAAGTGGCCGACCCAAGGCCACGTGGAGAGGGAAGACAGACCCAGGATCACGCGGGGGGCCCTGGTTTTCCTGCTGGGCACACAGTTGTGAAAAGAGCATGTGGCCTGGTGCCAGACCTAAGTTGGAAGCCCAGCCCTGCCGCTCACTAGCTGGGTAACCTTGAACAAGTCCCGCCACCTCTCTGGGCCTCAGGTTCCCCATGGGTAAAGAAGGAATGAGACTGCCCTCGTGTAAGGAGCCAAGGCCACAAGGACAGCACTGACCACTGGGGCTGCCCCACCCCACCCTCAGGTGCTGTGGCTTCCTGCCACTTTGCCACCTAAGAGGACGGGGTCAATGTGGGCCCTTCTGGTCCTGTGAGGTGTGGATGGCAGCAGAATGGGGACCCAGGCTGGCTCTGGGGTCCTTTCTACCCAGCAAGGGACATGGCTCAGTGGTTAAGGGCCCCTGGGTTCAATCCTTGGTACCAAAAGAAAAAGCCAAAAATAAAAACAGAGAAACAAACTGGCTTTGAAATAGTGAGGGGGCCCAGGGTATGGGATGTGGCCAGAGCTGGTACCACCCCACGGCCCCAGCCCAGTCCCCAGCCTGCCCAGGACACTGCCCTTCTTTGCACACTCTGCACCCTCCAGACCTGGGGAGCTGGGACGGGGGCTCCACGTAGGGCTGGCCTCCACCTCCTTCCACTTCCTCCCCAAATCCCCACCACCCCGTTAAACCTGGACGAAGGGCAGGTTAGGACCAGGGTGGGAGGAGGGGGCAGGGGGGAGACCTGACTAGCGTGCCCAGGTCACATCCAGGTGCCATGCACAGGCCCAGCCGAGTCTCAGCCTCCCCCCCCCCATCTCACAAGTACATGGAGAAGTTCACCTACGACAGGTAAAAAGCCCCCGGGGCCCTGGGCATACACCCGGTGCCAGTGCCGTGAGGTGTTCTGGGCCCCTCACCCCAAGCTCCACAGAGGCTTCTAAACTCATTAGCATAAAGGTCCTTTGATGAAAGAGATGTCCTGACTTATAAACCACAGCCGAGTCTCCCTGTCGCAGTTGCACCTTGTTTTGCTTGGAGACCTGCACCTGAAGGCCAGCTGTGCACTAACCCTGCCAGTGAGCCGCTGGCCTGCGGGCTTCCAGGGTGTCCTTCCTCAAGGAACCCACCGCAGGTGCTTTCCCGGGTGGCTGGGGCAGGTTTAAGTGCCTCTCAGAGCGCGCACACTGGAGTGCCATCCTCTCTCACACCCACAAAGAGGTGTCGTCGCTTTTTTTCTGATTCCATAAAGGACACCTCGTCTGAGTTAAGGTGCGGTCGGGGGCTTCTGTGGAGCTGCGGCTGCAGCCTGAGGCTGAGGGTCCCTCCTGTTGGTGCCCACAGGCTCGGGGTCTGCCTGGGGAATTCCAATGAGGCACCAGCAGTCTGTGGAGCCAAGATGTGCCCATCCAGGCAGAGGACCTGGAGAGCGGCCAACGGGAGGAAAGGCTCCTCTGTCCGGAGGCAAAGTGTCTGCTGCTCTCCTCCCACGACGTCCTCTGCATCTGCGTCTGCAGGCCCGTGGCCTCCCCTCCCCAAGACAGGCTTCACGCAATGTCTGGCACCAGGCTCCCCCAAAATGTGTTCTTTGGAGAAATTAATCTTCCTCAATCCTCACAAAGCCAGGAGGTCATCCTTGCAACCCTGATGGGGAGCTCAAACTCAGAGAGGTGGTGCAACTTACTCCCAGCCACACAGCAAAGGTATGTAAGGTGCAGTCAGATTGGCCTTAAAACCTGTGTTCTTAGCCGGGCGTGGTGGCGCACGTCTGTAATCCCTGCACTTTGGGAGGCTGAGACAGGAGAATCGCAAGTTCAAAGCCAGCCTCAGCAACGGCGAGGCACTAAGCAACTCAGTGAGACCCTGTCTCTACATAAAACACAAAATAGGGCTGGGGATGTGGCTCAGTGGTCGAGTGCCCCTGAGTTCAGTCCCTGGTACCAAAAAAAAAAAAAAAAAAAAAAAAAACCTGTGTTCTTTGGCTATCCTGAGCCTCCCTGGAAAAGGAGGCTGAGGCAACAGAATGGATGAGCTGACCTCTCATGTTCCTCAACTGCTCAGAGGTCTAGGAATTTATGTTCCAATTTTGGCCAAGAAGGTATAAGTCAAGCTGGCAGTCATACATCCTCAGGCTACCGGTATGTGTAAATGTTCAAGGCCAGGAAAATCTGTTTGGCCCTTCCCGTCTTCCTTAAAAACACCAGGAGATCCAGTGCAGGCAGCCCTGGCCCCTGGCCCTGGAGGGGAGGGACACGAGCAGAGTTCCCTCAGTGACCTTTCCCCAGGCCTCCTGTTTGCTTACGGCTCACCCCACCCGCAGGGGCGGCCTTCAGAGACAGCCCTGCTTTGATGCTGCCGACCCAGGTCCAAGTCTTGGCCACTCTGCCTCATTAGAGAAATCCCTCCTTCCACCTGCAGAGTGGGATCAAGTCCATCGGGCTTCTGCCCTTCCTCCTGCCTCTTCATCCTCCGCACCAAGGGGGAGGTAAGGGGAGCAGCGTCCACAGACACTGCCCACGCTCTCCAGCACTCCCGCACGGTGGACAGCGCACCTCTCAAGAAGAACATTAGGAGGTGAGGGACGCGCCCAGGGCCACACATAGGTGCCACCCCTGGATGTAAACTATGTCTAAATGAGTACTATCCTGCTCCCCTTAGCAAAGGACCAAGGTACAACACCAAGGCCCAGGGCCTTGTCCAGCCAGGAAGTAACCATCTGGTTTCTAAGGCCCTGTGGCCAGGTTCTAGTGGGGTCACTCCCTCTAGGGACACTCTGGGCAAAGCCTGTCCCCAATCTCCCTTTTATGTTGGCCATCTGGACTGCGGAACCCTCCTTATCCCATCCCAGGTTGGGGACCATGAACCTGGCAGAGCCTCACGTGTCCCCAAACACTTTGCATGGAGGTCAGCAGATCCTCTTAGAGGGAGGGAGGGAGGTGCCATGTTCTCTAGTGTTTCTAGGTGGCCCTGAACCTTGCATTTCCTTGCCCTTAAATCCCTTTACAGCCACTGCTGCATTTAAATAAGCACCTATACGCCCAGTGGGCAGAGCTGACCATACTTTATATCATTTTATAAAGGGGACTAAGAGGCCAAGCAATTAGATTGAGATCGCAATGCAAAGGAGCGGCTGCGCTGAAATGAGAATCCATGTTCCCTGGTGCTCCCATTTAGGAACCAGAAGAGGCAGGAGGAGGGTCACAGAGGAGGGGGGACTTAAGAATTCAGGGCTCTCTGGAGGCATTACCAGAAGCATGCTGTTTCCCCTCTCTGTGCCTCGGTTTCCTCATCTGTAAAATGTGAATAAGAGTGGGCCTTCTTAAACGTCACATGTTTCTCCATTTCCCTTGGAGCAGGCTGGGAAATGCTAGAGAACCAACTCCATCTCTGCTCCCCCAAGGGCAGCCTAAGTCCCAAGAAGAAAAGGCATGAGTGGGCCGCAAGCATGGGGTGCCAGGAGTCTCTGGAAGGTGCCCAGTGAACCAGAACATTCTCCAGACCTCCAGAGAACAAGCTGGGCAAGGCAAGCAGGGGCCTGGGAAAGTGGAGCCGTGGAGGGCAGAGACCTCCCCTCTCTGGCCTGCCCTTGCCTCTGTGTGCCTCGGTCTCCCCTCTGTCTGATGAAGTGACCTCTCAGTCCCTCCAGCTCTGTGACTGTGAACCAGCCTTCCCACATTCTCTCCCTCAGAGGCACACACACAAAGCAACATTGTTCAACAAGTTAGACAAAATGTTGCACCAGAGTTAGATCCTGTGGGAACGGGTCTCTGGCTGAGGAGAGAGCCACCAGGAGGTGTTGGCTGCTAAGTTCCACACCTGGGAAAGGCAAGACCAAAGTTCCCTCTGTTAGGAGATTCTAGAATTCAGCGTTTCTCTCCTGAGGCGGTTCCTGTCCCAAGCAATGCAGACTCCTTCTGGCCTCCCCTTCCACAGGAGGGGACTGAAGAGCCATCTCTCTGGGAATATCTAGCAGAGGGGACTCCTTTCTAGCCCTGGGTGGGACAGATGGAGTGCACCCAGGTTTAGAGCTCTGGTTCAAAACAAGGCAGTTCTGGGTTCAAATCCTGGCTCAGCCACTTAATTGAGCACATTACTTCACATTCTGGCATTCTCCCCCACCCGATTTAAAATGGGGCATTACAACTTCTTGGATGGGACAGGACAGTGACAAGTGTCCAGCATGGTAGCTCCACAGCTCCACAGACAGGCTGCAGCTGCTAGGAAAGGTTATCAACCAAGATGCCCTGCAAACCTCAGCCAAGGGACCAGGAAAGCTGGGTGCAAGGAGAGGGTCAGGAAAGACCCTGTAGATGGCTGGAAAGGTTTCTGGGGGCCTGGACAAGCCAAGAGTGTCCTTAGGAGCTCCCACATAAATGCTGGCTCCTGGGCATCATGCCCTTTGGTACACGCTAGTGCATGTAGGGGTTCCTGGGAGTGGACATGGGCGGATATCACCAGTCACCTCTGGTGATGCTGGGTCACTTGTTAGCACATGGCTATCCAGCCACATACATAGGTCCTCGTGCATCTGAGCTGAAAAAGTGGTCAGGGTTAGGTGTACCCTCCAATTTTACAGATAGACTGAGGCCTGCGTGGGGGGGGGGGGCTGAGGGCAAAACCTGAAGAGGGTCCCAGTCACCCTAACTCCACATCCTCCTATTGGGCATTACTCACCAGGGACTATGGGGACACTTACCTACTGCATCTGGCTCTGGCTCAGTGCCAGAGTACCGCCCTTGGGACCGTGAATCCACCAGCTGGAACCTTCTAGATTCCAGGTTCTCCAGTACCTGCTCATAGGTCTTGAGCAGGGAGCGGTCCAGTGTGGCTTTGAATTTGGCTGGCTCTGGGTGTGAGGGCTCAGAGGTCACTGGGTGGCCCTCCTTCAGCCAGTTCCGGAAGCCACCATTGAGCACTGACACAGTGCGATGGCCAAACACGCGGAACATCCACCAGACTCTGGGAGCATAAAAGCTGCCCAGGTTGTCACCGTCGTATACCACCACATGCGTGTCGTTGCTGATGCCCAGGCGGCCCACATAGTTCCCGAAGTGCGCCTCAGTGGGCAGCATCATCTCGTAGGGCGAGGCCGTGTCCCGGCACTCCTCTATATCAAAGAAGGAAGCACCAGGTACGTGGCGCTCTTGGTACTCCTTGCGGGCCTCACGTGTGCCCGGTGAGTACCAGGATGCGTCCAGCACCCGCAGGCTGGGTCCCAGCTTGCCGGACCTGATACACTCCGCCAGCCACTTGGTGGAGACCAGCGCCCGGTAGAGCACCTGTTGAACCATGGTGTCAGCGCTGAGTGTCACCTGGCGCAGATGGGAATCAGGAAAGAGACACGGCTGAGCCGACTGGGGGCAGTAGGCGGGGCGTGGGGGGAGGAGCTGCTTCTCCCTCCGCACTCCCCCGGGACGCAGGGTGACTCGCCGGGGGCGTGCAGCGGGAGGTCTGCCGACTCCTGGGGGACGCCCAACCCGCCCCTCCCCCGCGCGGATGGGGCTGGGCAAGAGTTTCTGGGCGCCGCCGTCGCTGGGCTGGCAGGGTGTCTGCCCCAGCAAACTCCTACATCGCTCTCGGGATCCTGCCAGAAAGGAGCTGTGCTAACAAGCCCGAGATGGGGGAACAGGTCCTTGGGCTTGGGATCCACTTTCCCTGCAGGGCAGGGGTGGGTGCCCTGGGAGAAGCACCCCTGGAGCCCCAGGCGGAGGACCAGCGCCCTCGCCAGCCCTCCCGGACTCGCTCAGCAGCCTGCCTCCAGGGTGCCCACTGTCCTTGTTGGGTCAGGGGGTCCCAGGCACCCCGCCCCGCTCTCGCCACTGGGACCCTCCCCTGGGCCGCAGGTGGCCGGGCCCACTCACTCGCCCTGGCCGTCGCGCTGGCGCTCGCCCCTGCCGGCTGGTGAAGCTGGCGCGCTCAAACCCTGAGCCTGCAGCTCCCCGGGCGGCCCGCACCATCGCGCCGCTGCGAGAGGGGGGACCTGCGCCGCCGATGCTCGCTCCGCGCCGCCCCTACGCAGGCACGGGGGAACGCGGGCGACCCTGGGCTCCGGGCACCTCTGAGATCCCGGGGGCCTGCCCCGGGTGCCGGGCGGCCAGGGGGCGGCAAGGTATCCGGCCTCGCGACGCAGGCGTCCCCCCGGGCCCCGCCAGTGGAAGGCGCGGGCAGCGGCGGCTCCAAGTGGCCAGGGCGGTGGGCTGTGCCCGAGTCTCCTCCCTTTGGCCCGTCGCAGGTTGGTGGCGGAAGGAGGGGACCGCGGCGGGCGCGGGGAGGGGGCGTCATGGCAGAGCCGGGGAGCCCGGAGCCCGAGACCCGGGTAACTGCTGCCTGCCCATCGCGATGGCCTGCCCGTAGCGGGAGGGCTGTCTTTGGGGTGCACGGCGCGGGACTCCCCTGCGCGGCCCAAGCGGAAGAGAGGGCGCCGCCTGGGAGCTAAGGGTGGCCAGGGCGCGCTTAATTCGCCCTAAGGGGGTCTGTCCGGGGCTGCTTGGGACCGCCTGCAGGGTGGGATGGGGCGAGGGGTAGGTGGAAATTTGCAGATGGGGTTGGTGTGACTAGGTGCCACCTGGGGGTGGGAGGGCGAGAGGAGGATCAATAAAGCCATTCAGAGAGGCCAGGGAGAGACCCACTGACCCAGAGGCCCCCAGGTGGAGAACTGGCAGAGAACTTGCCAGAGTAAAATGAAAGTAAACAGGCGTCCGGCCTGCTCTGTGGCCTTGCCCGAGTGCTCTTCGGGTGTTACTCAGTTCCTATGACAGTCCTGCCCAGCAGGCCAGAAACTTCTTCACACAGGAGGCCGAGGCGGACCTAGTCCCAGATCTGAAGCCCACGCAGGGGGAGCTGCCTGTTAGCCTGGCTCATGGCTGAAGTCTCTGCTTTCTAAAATATTACATTTGTTTTTAATTTAACCTATTTAGTTCTAAGTTTATAAAAGTTAATTTTTAACAGTGGTTGTTTAATAACCAGGTGGCAAAAATCCCTGAAATTTCGCCTTGGCTCTGGCAGACTGGTAGGCTGTTACATAGCCCTACAATGTTTTTCTCAGGACCCCCTCCCCACTTTTTAAAAATTGGTTTTGTCCTGACAGAATTTCTCACAGCTTCTTGCAAAAATTCAAATTTTGATAAGAATTTAACCAGGGAATCCTCTCAGCCTTAGGCTTAATGGTCCCCTGAGTGGCAGGCCAGGGGACCCTTGAGTGCCCACCTAGATGGGACAGAGTTCACACTTGACTTAGTGCAGTTATGTGCATCCCTGAGATGGGCCTGGGGATACCCTGTATGTCCTGGGGTCCTTCACCACCACCGCCACCCCAGATCCCCTACAGTGATCTTGGCCCACCATGCACACAGGGACCTCCTCCCTTTTCCTGGTCTCTGCCCTTCAGGGACACCCACAGCCTGCCCTCTCAGACCCCATAGCCCTCAATCCTTTGTGAGAACTATCTGCCAATCAAGCAGAGGATACAGGGCAGGATAATAGACCTCTGAAGTCCCACCTAATCCTAAAATTCTTACATGTATGTGAGTGGGGGGGTATTTATTTATTTTTGGTACTAGGGATGGAACCCAGGGGCATTTTACACTTAGCTACATCCCCAGTCCTTTTCATTTTTTATTTTGACACACGGTCTCCCTGAGTTGCTGAGGGCCTCACAAAGTTACTGAGACTGGCCTCCTTCCTCGGCCTCCTGAGTGCCTGGGATTACAGGTGTGCACCACCACATCAGGCCAAGTTCTAAAATTCTAAGATTCTAGATTTGCTGCCATGAGTTCAAGTTCAAGGCCAGCTGAGAGAAAACTGGAAGAAATAATGAGATTTCATTTGGGATATTTTAATGATTATTAAAACCACCATGTGCAGTGCATTATGGGGGCCCTTCTACATTCATTATTTAATCTTCTCTATAAGGGTGGAGGTTGGCTGCCCCCTTGCATGACCCGGAGACAGTGATGTGTGACCATCAAGCAGTAAAGCTGCAGGTGTGGTCTTTGCACTGACTTTGGAAGTCTCTGACTCCCAAGCCATGGCTCTTTCCACTCTGATTGAATCTTTGGGGAGAAGAAAGCAAGGGTTCCCAAGAATGATAGGGCTCCAGAAATTTGTATGGTTCACAAGTGTGACGAGCAGCACCCCAGCATTATGTGACTGTGGCGCACCCCATAGGTACGGGGATCACCCCTTAGCCAAAGCCCTGGTGGCCTCCTTATCCCAAAGGTCAAGCTAAAGATCCTGGGCTCCTGAAAAGGTCAAATTCCTTTGGACTGCTTTCTCCTCCAGGAAGCCTCCCTGCCCCTGGGCAAGGTGGCTGTCCTCCTGTTCACCCGGAGCTCCAGGCTTTCCTCAGTTGCTGGAGAAGGCGGCAGCCTGTCTCTCCCCTGGGGCCTGGCAAAGTCAGGAGTTCCTCAGTGTCCAGCATAGGGCCCGACCCTGTGGGTGAAGTTGGATCCTGACGGCCTGCTGTGGTGAGACTGTGGGGGTGGACACTGAGCACGCAGTAGGCTCTGGTCACCATGACACCTGGGTGGGGCTAGGGAAGGAGCCCAACCTCCGGAGTTGAATTCTGGCTTCAGATCCTGAGGCTGCCCCCAGTCAGCTCTGTGACCAGGGGCAGGGCACTTATTCCTCAGCTGCAGGTCGACTCACTCATGAGACAGGCCTTCCAGCACCCACCACTGAGGCTGTGGCCCACAGGGACATTCCACAAACGTGGTTCTCTACCTACCTCTTCATGTCATTGATAGGACTACCTGGTGTGCATGTAAGGTCTGTGCCCTGCAGGGGGGTCCAGCTGAGGGGGCCACATGCCCAACCCTGGCAGTGGCCCTGCCTCTGCCTATAGAAAGGGCTCTTTCTGTAACCTGCATAGAGGTCCCTTGCGGAGCAGGGCACCAGCTTTAAGTGGACTTAAAAGTATTTGAGGAATCTGCCCTGGAAGGCTGTGGACTACCATGTCCCTAGGCCAGTAAGCTGACACCCTCACAGCCCTGTCCTGCAAAGAGGCTGTCACTTTTGGTACTGCTAAAAGAAAGGCCAGAGAGAAAACAGGCTGGGTGCAAACCTGGCCTTCCTGGACTCCCAGAGCCAGCGCCAGGCACAGTGCTGAGCAATGTGTCTGGTGCCAGTTTGCCTAAGGTGGAGCCTGCTGCCACTGGGCCAATTTAGTGAACTTCTGTGAGCCTGTGTGTCCCCTTCTGTGAAATGGTGACAGTATCAAACCTCCAAGGTCACTCTATCAACAGGTAATTGACAGTCTGCTGTGTCTGGTGTTTTTCTGTGGTATTGTGAGGAGTGATGGTACTTGGCCCAGAGTGAGTCCCGGCTTGTATTTCTCTTGGGCATCTTGTAGAAATGCCTGGTGACCCAGTGAAGGCGTTCCAGCCGAGCTTGGCTGGTGGGAAAGGAAGCAGAGCAGCGCCTAAGGGAGGGACTGAGACTTTGGCCTTGATTACTTTAAAGTGTCAGAGAGCCTTCCGCCCCTGCCCTCACCCGCCAAGGGCATTGCTAGCGAGTAGCCATGAGGGGCCTGCCTGACTCTCTGCTGGGGTTCCTGGTCATTCGGTCACTTGGAGCTGTGTACATATCCAAGGCCCCTCCAAGGGAGCCCAGGGTGACCAGTCTGCTTGGGTCTACCCCCAGTGCAGTCTGCGTGCCTGGACTCTGCCCGGAGCAGGCTCCACGCCCCCACCCACCCAGGCCCCAGCCCCTGCTCCAGCCCCGGCGCAATCATTCAGCGCCCTGGGGCCCGCCTCTCCCCTCGCTCCTGACATCTTCCCTGTCGCGTAGGCCTGCAGCCCCAGTGTCGCCGGCGCCATGGCCCCTTCGCAGCTCTTCCGCGCGCTGGTGTCGGCACAGTGGGTGGCCGAGGCGCTGCGGGCCCCGCGGGCGGGGCAGCCCCTGCAGCTGCTCGACGCCTCCTGGTACCTGCCCAAGCTGGGCCGCGACGCGCGCCGCGAGTTCGAGGAGCGCCACATCCCGGGCGCGGCCTTCTTTGACATCGACCAGTGCAGCGACCGCACGTCGCCCTACGATCACATGCTGCCCAGCGCCGCGCACTTCGCCGAGTATGCGGGCAGCCTGGGCGTGGGCGCCGCCACTCACGTCGTGGTCTACGACGCCAGCGACCAGGGCCTCTACGCCGCGCCGCGCGTCTGGTGGATGTTCCGCGCCTTCGGCCACCGCACCGTGTCGCTGCTCGACGGAGGCCTCCGCAACTGGCTGCGCCAGAGCCTCCCGCTCAGCTCGGGCAGGAGCCGCCCGGCGCCCGCCGAGTTCCACGCGCAGCTCGACCCTGCCTTCGTCAAGACCTACGAGGACATCAAGGAGAACCTGGAGTCCCGGCGCTTCCAGGTGGTGGACGCCCGCGCCGCCGGCCGCTTCCGCGGGACCGAGCCTGAGCCCCGAGACGGTAAGAGGCTGGGAAAAGGGCCAGGATGTGGCCTGGGGCTGGGGCACGGCTGGCCTGAGCCCGCGCGCTTCGCTAACGCTGCCCTGGTGGCTCACGCTTGTAATTCCAGCACTTAGGGAGGCTGAGACAGGAGGATCGCGAGTTCAAAGCCAGCCTCAGCAACGGCGAGGCGCTAAGCAACTCAGTGAGACCCTGTCTCTACATAAAACACAAATAGGGCTGGGGAGGTGGCTCAGTGGTCGAGTGCCCCTGAGTTCAATCCCCGTACCAAAAAAAAAGCAGAGGGCGCCTCTCTAAGCCACACTGTCCCCTCCTGGGCTTTGGGCAATGACCACCCCAAGCACCAGGGTACCAGGTATAAATGTGAGAACCCCAAAGTTCCCACCCCAATACTGTGTGTGGCATCACTGGGGTTAGTGGGGGGCAGTTCCCAGTTTGGGGAAGAAACCAAGGGAGGGGTCCCTATCAGGTCCTACTCACAGCCCCTGCGATGGTGGAGCGGAGGAGGGACTCTGGGGCCACAGCAGGAAGGCTGTCTCTCCCAGGGGCTGTACTTGGAGCAGGGCGGTGGAGAGGACACCCAAAAGGGTGGCTGTCCGGTGGATTTTCCAGGGCGCCATTTTTGAACCTACATGAATAAATTCCTATGGTTCACTTAAGGACACTACCTAGATCCTGTTGCATCCCCAGCCCAGCCCCAAGCCGCTAGGGCAACTACTGGTGCCAGACCTGGATTCAGAGCCTGCTTCAGGTTGCACTGGCTGTGTGACACCTGGCGGGTCACCTAATCTCTCTGAACCTCAGTCCATGTGTGAGCAGTAATTGGAGACATAAAAGATGCAGTGAAGGTCTGAAGAGAGCAAGTGTGTAAAACACTGCTCTGATTTGCACGCACATATAAACTGCAGTCCAGGAGACAGGAAGTGGTATAATTAACATGTACTTCTCTGGCCATGGCCATGTTCAGAGGCAGTTAGCATGTCCCTCATCCCATCTGCCCACCCATGAGTGGCAGCTAATGATGCACACTTGGTGTGTTTTTTGACAGCTGAACCAAGCTGACAGGTGTGAAGCCAGCTCCTGCCTAAATCAGTGGGGAATATCGCTGCCATCCCCATCCCCACTACCTGGCCCCAGGTCAGGCCAAGTGCAACTGCAGTCTGCACATCAGTCCAGCAGGGGGCGGTGTGCTTTGCTTGGTGGTGCGCTAGGTTTGGGAAGTCCTGACTATAGTTGACACCTTGACTTGGGAGCCTGCTCTTCGTCCCTGCTCTGGGCTGGGCTGTGTGGTCCTGACTGAGCCCTGATTCTGCATCTGCTAAGTGGGGATGCAGGGCCGCTTCCAGGGATAGAGACAGAGATAGGTCAGCAGCTTCCCCTAGGTTGTCACCCCTGTGTGACACCGCAGCTGCCCTAGAGCTTTGCCCTGGAGTCTGAACGGCCCAGACTGGAGTCACTGGCTGTATGGGTTTCTTTTGTTGTGAGCCCCAGTCCTTGCATGGAAGGGGACTACTCGTAACCCCTGATGAGGGATGTCAGACCAGAAGGTGTGTCCCTGGGGTTCCAATGGACTGGATAAAGTGAGGATTCACTAAATGGATGGTTCTCCAGTCTTCCCCATCCTCTTCTTCCTGCTCCAAAACGATCTCTTTAGAATGAAGTCTGACTTCCCCTTGAGGACAGGCTGGGGCCCTGAAGTCTCACTGCAAGCCCATGGAGGCATTCCTACAGCTGCACCTCCCCTCGGGCCTCTGCTACTACTGCCAGGGCCTTTCCATCAGGAGCCTTCTCCACTCCAGACACTGCGGTTCCCTGTCCCCTTGGACTCCCCCTGCCTGGGATGCTGCAACCCCACCACCCAGACTCCATTCCTGGCTGAACCCTGCTCCCCTTGGGAGCTCCCACCCCCCCTCTGGGCAGCGTGGCTGCTGCTCAGTAGCCCCAGCTCTGGATGGCGTGGGCTTGAGCCTCCTCTGCCTGAAACTAGCCAGGGCAAGCAAGACTCTGGGCCTTATTCTCCTCATTTACCAAAGTGTGGGTGGTGGTTGTCTCCAAGGAGGATTATGGGTATAATGCTGCTGAGGAGCTCTCGAGCCAGTGTTGAGCAGCATCAGCTGCGGTGCACCCCACGCCACCAGCCAGGCCTTAGCATAGTGCCCAGCTGCCCAGCTGCTGCCTGTCTGCCTACTGGATCCAAACTCCTCACCTGCAAGTGCTACAGGTTCTGGCTGGACAGAGGCCATGCTGAGGGCTTTGTGACGCTCAGGTGCACAGTCAGAAAACCTGGAGCCCTCTGTGGCCCTGGGGGAGTCCAGTTTCAAGGTTCAAACCCCAGACAGCAATTTGCTCGATGCGTTTATCCTCAGGGTCTCTGTCTGCAGAATGGGGCAGCCTCTCGAGCGCCGAGCTTCGTGCTGTGAGGATTCAGGGAGAGGGTGCGGAGGAGGGTTTGGCTCTCTGCTTGCATGAGAGCGCATGCTGTGCAACCCGCCACGCAGGCTGCCATTCACACGGCCTTCCATCTCTTCCCACTCTCCGGCCATAGGCATCGAGCCCGGCCACATCCCCGGCACGGTGAACATCCCCTTCACGGAATTCCTGACTCAAGAGGGCCTGGAGAAGAGCCCCGAGGAGATCAGCCGCCTGTTCCAAGAGAAAAAGGTGGACCTGTCCCAACCCCTGGTGGCCACGTGTGGCTCTGGTGTCACAGCCTGCCATGTGGCACTAGGGGCCTACCTCTGTGGCAAGCCCGACGTGCCCATCTATGATGGCTCCTGGGTGGAGTGGTACATGCGTGCCCAGCCAGAGGAAGTCATCTCCGAGGGCCGGGGGAAGACCCACTGAGGCTGAGCAGGACAGACAGGCCAGTGCAGGCAATGCCTGACCACCAACAGTGCCTAGCCTGGTTGTTGTGACTCTGCTTTGCCTGAAAGAGTATTTTCTCATCTAACTCAGGTGCCATTCAGGGTAACATCGGAGACCAGGAATTCCACTGACTCATGGCTCCCAGTGGAGGTGGGTGTGCAGGCAGTAGGTACTGGGAAGGGGGCCAGAGCTCAGAACTACCCCGCCTGGTGCTGAGCTAGGCCCCACCTCCCTTCTGTTTTGCTATTGAGGAAATAAAAGAGCCAAGCACTGTCGCCGTGGGGCTGCCTGGGTGCTGGTGGTTCCCGCATGCTCAGCAAAGGTTGCCCTGCAGGGCCCCAGGGTCTCGAGATCCTGTCCTGCCTGTGATCAATGCTGGGACTCCAAAGCCCTCCATTCCTGTGATCAGAATGCTCCTGAGAAAATGGTCCTCTAGCCCATAATTCTGGGGACCCCTTTCTGACTTTTGAACTATTTAAGGTGAATTTTGTTGTGACTTATCTGGGGTTCCACTATGCTCAGGTATACAGTGCATCTGATTTCAGTAGAGAGATGGGGCCACGGCTCAATAGGAGGCTGCTGCAGCCCAGCCAGAATGTTCTGGGGACGGGAACCTGGTCTAAACTCTGGGAGGCAGCTCTTGCAGGCTGGTCTCCAGGACTAGTGGGGTGGGCACCTGGGGGAGAGGGGTCCTTTCTGCTCTAGGAGACCCTGCTGCCCACTGCCCCAGGGGCTAGGGGCTCCAGGTTTTGCCCTCTGTGTAGAGCTGGGTGCAGGCATCTGAGAAGACCCCAGGTGCCCCTGCCAGGACCTGGGCCACCTTTCCCCATCTTCCTAGGCCTCAGATGGCATCTCAGTAGCAAAACACAGTGCCATGTCAGTCATTTCTAGGGAAATTTTGGAAGTGACCTTGTCTGTTTCCTTCTCTGGAAACAAAACCAGAAAGAGGCGCTCCCTCCCAACATGCATTTACAAGAGAACCTGGGCCAGGTCCTGGGCTCTTGATTCTGAATGTACTCTCCTTTTGCCTGACTTCCCCCTCCCTTCAGCTTCCCTCTGGTGCTGAATCAGTTCCCAAGTTCACAGGGACAGAGAGGAATTGAGCTGACAACACAGAAGCTTGGTTCTATGAGTGAGACTTCCAAAGGAAGTCCTGACCTCTCTGAACCGCAATCTCTTCATCTGTAAGATGGGGAGAATGACACACATGTGTAAATTCAGCAACTTGGGAGGATGAGGCAGGAGGATCACAAGTTCAAGGGCAGCCTTGGCGACTTATGAAACGTCTCAAAAAATAAAAGAGCTGGTGTTGTAGCTCAGTGGTACAGAATCACCAAATTCAATCCCAGTACTAGAAAGAAAAAAAAAGTGGGGGAATAATGTTTACCTCAGAAGAAGGGAATTTGGACAAGAACTGGTGCTGAGGGGAGAGATCAGTGAATGCTAGAGTTGATTTATCCACCTTCACAAAGTTTCCAAACTCACTGGAGAAGCCAGTACTTTGTATCATTTTTCCCAAGAAAAATGGGAGCACTGTGAAATGTTTTATTCTACAACAGGCTAATTTTACAGGAGAGAAAACAGGCTCAGAGAGGTTGAGTTATTTGCCTAGGAACACACAGTACAAAGGAGCCCACGTAGAGCTACAATTCTCAGGGTAGGAGTCTCTCCACTGGCTCTCACATGCGGTAGCTTCCAGAATGGAGGATCAAGAAGTCCATGGAAGACAGCGAGTGCTCCCCCAGCTCTAAGGGGAAACCTTGAACAATGGTGGTGAAGCAGACCCAACCACCATCCAGGAAACCAAAGCTGATCCCAGCAGGGCCTCCTCTCTCCTGGGAAGGCCCCAGATGGGTCTGAACAGCTCGGAGGGACCTGCCCAGTGGCAAGGGCTAGCACTGCTGTTCTTGGGCAGGGCCCCTGGGCTCAGTCCCGCCTCCTGCGCCCTAGACTCCTAGAATGAGGAGGCTCTGCAGCCCCACCCCCTGTGTTTTCTAGGCAGAAATTCGCAACACCGGGCAAGGGGATGATGACATTTTTGTCCACTTGCAAATATTTGCTGAGCTCCCCACCTGCGTCAGGGACGGCTGGAAGTGTGTTCCCTGACCTTGTCTCCCCAGCTGTGCTGGGACGTTGCCCTCCCTAGATCTGCGCCTCCAGGAAGGGATCATGGTCCAAAGCCCGACCCACACAGCACGGCAAGTATCAAATGGACGCAGAGAGTTGGTCCTGGAGCTGTGGAGTCAGCTTTGCCACCAGCTCCAGAGTCTGGGTGGCATGATGTCGCCCACAACCAGAGGTATCTCCTGCAGGAGGGACCTCGGCTGTGGAAGCACCATGAACCTTTATGATCCAGAACTCATGGAGATCAAATTGTTCGGGAAAGACAGAATTTTCAGGTTGATGAAAAGCTTTACTTTAAGCACAAAAATGTAAGCGTATTAACCCCTTAGGGGATGGAGCTCGCCTGAATGCCCCAAGGCTTCATTTCATAACGTTATTGCGCAGGCCTGCGCGCCCCTGAACCAAGGGGCCCCAACTCTTGGGACTTTTCAGCACACGGGTCCTCTGCGCTCTGAGCCGTCCTTGCTAGTTGCCCTTCCCATTTATGGTCTGTTTTGGGAGTCCGCCCTTGGCAAGGCCCCCTGCTTCTATGAGGGACAGCCCTCCCTGGGTGCTGCCACCCACCTGGTGGCTCTGAGGGGAGTGAGCCAGCCAGTGACCAGCAGGGGCCGGCAGCCACTCACTGACTCCTGACCTTGCTCATTCCTCGGTTTGTCATCTCCATCTCAGTGTGCACAGCTGCCACCGGCAAGTCACCATGCCCAGACCTGGCAGTGACCGGGCCTCCCTCACCCACAGCCCGTCAACACATAGCCTGTCCATTCCCGCCTCCGCCTTGGTCCAGGTCCCCCCAACACACAATCCAGAGGCTAAAAAACCTGGCTGGCTTCACCCCCACCTCCAGGATCTGGGGGGCACAGAGGAGGAAGACAGCCCCTGAGAGGTGGCATCACACAGACAGACCCTGGTGACCATATGCTGAGCAGTGTCTGAGAGATGGAAACTCTGAGCACAGGGATGGTCCAGGTTGCTGCTTCTGGGTCCAAGAGGCACCTCCATATGGGGCCATTGTCCCTTGTGTGAATTCCCTGGGCTGTGTCCCCTCCTCCAGGAGGAGAGGTGGCAGAGGGACAGCAATTCACAGAACACCTCACTCCCCGGCTGTGGGTGTGCACAGGTGCCTCCATTTCCTGTGACAAGAGGGCAATCTGTGGGGTTGCCAGGAAGATGAACTGCTTCATGCCGAGGGCAGGATAGAGGCTGGCACAGTCAGCTGTCAGTACATCAAAGCCTGCATTATCCTGTCACTAATATTCTACCTGCTGCCTGTCACCCTACAAGCACAGGCATGCTCATGCACACGCACACACCTTCCTTTCTTTCTTTCTTTCTTTTTTGTTTTGGTACCAGGGATTGAACTCAGGGACACTCGACCACTGAGCCACATCCCCAGCCCTATTTTGTGTTTTATGTAGAGACAGGGTCTCACTGAGTTGCTTAGTGCCTTGCCGCTGCTGAGGCTGGCTTTGAACTCGCGATTCTCCTGTCTCAGCCTCCCTAAGTGCTGGGATTACAGGCGTGCGCCACCGTGCCTGACCCAGCTTTGCATCTTAACCCAGTGGCCCTTGGTATGACCATGGAAGTGTCTGCTCTGGCCACACAACATGAATATGCACATCAGCCTCCCAGGCCTTCGAAAGCTGCCCTCTTCCTTCTTTCCTATGGCGTGGCCATGCCCGTAGCCGGGCAGCAGCAGGTAGTGGGCAGAATTGTGGGCAAGAAGGGGTAGTGAACAGCCGGGCGCGGTGGCACACTCCTGTAATCCCAGCACTTTGGGAGGCTGAGACAGGAGGATCGCGAGTTCAAAGCCAACCTCAGCAACGGGGAGGCTCTAAGCAACTCAGTGAGACCCTGTCTCTATATAAAACACAAAATAGGGCTGGGGATGTGGCTCAGTGGTCGAGTGCCCCTGAGTTCAATCCTCTGTACCAAAAAAAATTACTCAATAAAAGAAACTACTGAGCTATTCTAAGAGAATAGCTTCCTATACTCAAACAATAGCCAGTTAGAGAATATAGTGATAAAGAAAACCTCAGTTACCACGGCAACAACAACAACAAATGGATTTAAAAATATAAAAAATCATTGTAAGAAACATGCAAAGACTGTTGAGGAAGACTTTAAAATAATCTCCTAAATTACCCCCAAATAGATTTGAACTAATGCAAGGACATCACTTGCCATTGTGTGGGACAACACAGCTTCACAGAAACATCAGTTGTTTCCAGGTCTATTGACAAATTTGACTCAACCCCAATAAAAAAGGGAGTGAGGAGAGCTGGTAGTTAGGGTCACCTGGAGAATTAAATTTTCAAGCATAGCAGGGAACACTGAGGGGGGAAACTGTCAAAGGGACAGACTCCAGAATGTGTGAAAATAACCCCCCAAAACTCCCTCTATAAGACAACAGTGAGCCAGGCACCGCACTGCACGCCTGTAATCCCAGCAGTCCAGGGGGCTGGGGCAAGGGGATCACAAGTTCAAAGGCAGTCTCAGCCACTTAGCAAGACTCTGTCTCTCAATAAAATATTTTTTAAAAGGGCTGAGATGTTGCTCAGTGATTAAGCACCCCTGGGTTCAATCCCCAGTACCAAAACAAAAAAGGGGGTAACCTGTACATAAATAGAGCGATGAAATAGAATAGAATAGAGTCCAGACAGGGCACAGGTACACAGGGTGGAGCAGCATCTGATGCAGGTGGCAGCCCAAGCCTTGGGACCAAGAAACTTGTTATAAAGGTGCTGGGGTAACTGATTGGCACCCAGAAAGAAGTTTAAATCTACGTGTCACATTTTGTAGGATAAACTCCAAATACGTCAGGAATCTAAATGTAAAAAATGAACCCAGCCAAGTACTGGAAAGAAACATGGGTGAGTTTCTCTATAAATGGGGTGAGTGGGCAGGCTATTATAAGTGACTCCAAACCCAAATACACCAAATAAACTATTGATCAATTGACTAACAACAACAACAAAAAAGAATTAATGATCTGGGAGAAAATATTCACACATAGATCACAAAAGGATAATGTCCCTATGATTAATCAGACACTCAAAAACTGAGACAATAGGGGCTGGGGTTGTGGCTCATTGGTAAAGAGTTTGCCTAGCATGTGTGAGGCCCTGGGTTCGATTCTCAGCACCACATAGCAATAAACAAATAAAATGAAGGCATGCTATCCATCTACAACTACAAAAAAAAATTTAAAAAGGAAAAAAGAACGCAGATGGGTTCCATCCTTTTGGAGGGAAATTTGGCCAATATCCAATGAAACTGTGCACACACTCACCTTTTGAAGCAGCAACCCTCTCTCCTAGGACTTTACCTCCGTGGGTATGAGAATACTTATGCTTAATGGAACTACTTGTTTTGGCATTATTTGTGAATGTAAAATATTGGAAACAGCCTAAATGTTTCATATCTATGTATTAGTCATATGAATGGTTAAATAAACTGCAAGACATTGACACAGGGAACACCAGCTCTGTGAAATGATTGGAAGTGGTTTCTAGGACAAAAGTTAAGGGAAAACCAGGAAAGTGGGAGAGTATCCATACTGTCCTTCTGTGGATCCTTTTGTGTAACAAAGGGGAAAGATGAAAAGATGCATGTATCTATTCATTCCTGCGAAAGGACACACTGAAGAACGAACCTGCCAGTGGCAGGGGTGCTCACCTGGAATCCCAGCAGCTAAGGAGGCTGAGGCAGGAGAATCATGAGTTCAAAGCCAGCCTCAGCAATTTAACGAGGCCCTAAGCAACTCAGCGAGATTCTGACTCTAAATAAAACATAGAAAAGGGCTGGGGATGTGGCTCAGTGGTTAAGCACCTCTGGGTTAAGTACCTCCATACAAAAAACAAAATAAAAACAGAAACAACAAAACCTGCTGCCTGTGGGGATGGGGAAATGTGGTGGAGGGATGGAATCGGCGGAGCCGCACTTGCTGTGTTCCTGTGTATAGTTTTTTGTGTAGTTTTGAAAATCTAAAAAAGAATCCATCAACAAAATGTTGGTGAGGATGTGAGGGAAAAAGTTAACTCACACATTGCTGGTGGGACTGCAAGTTGGTGCAACCACTCTGGAAAGCAGTATGGAGAGTCCTAAGAAAACTTGGAATGGAACCACCGTTTGACCCAGCCATCCCACTCTTTGGTTTATACCCAAAGGACTTAAAATCAGCATACTACACATCATTGTTCATAGTTGCTTCATTCATAATAGCCAAACTATAGAACCAAACTAGGTGCCCTTCAACAAATGAATGGATAAAGAAAATGTGGTATATATATATACAATGGAATATTACTCAGCCATAAAGAAGAGTGAAATTATAGCATTTGCCAGTAAATGGATGGAACTGAAGACTATCAAGCTAAGTGAAATAAGCAAGGCCCCAAAAAACAAAGGCCAAATATTCTCTCTGATATGTGGATGCTAACACACAATAGGGGAGGGAAGGAAGCATAGAAGTTCATTGGATTAGACAAAGGAGAACGAAGGGAAGGGGAGGATGGGAATAGGAAAGACAGTGGAATAAATTGGACATAACTTTCCTATGCTTATATGTGAATACATGGCCGGTGAAACTCCACATCATGTATAACCACAAGAATGGGAAGTTATACTCCATGTATGTGTGCTATGTCAAAATACACTCTACTGTCATGTATATCTGAAAACAAAAAAATTTTTAAAAAGAATCTATCAACTCTGATGAAGGGGATGTAATAGAATATAAATAGAATATAAATAGAATCAAGTGAGCTAACTCTCTTGGGGTGGATTGCTAACTACTCTGAATGGAAGAGATAAATTAACCCTTAGCCCCAACCCCCACCATCTACCCATCCAAGTAAGCCTTGAACGTGGCATTTTGATATTTTGGATGGGATCATCAGGCCAAAGACAAAACAAACAAACAAGCAAATCTCAGAAAATAAATATTGAACTCTGTTGAGTATGTTTGTTTTTCAGCGATATAGGTTGCCAACTATGAAACTAGAACTCAGCAAATAAGCAAATATATGGAGGCTACTGGGAACCCACGTGACCTGGTGGAGAGAGTGCCTGTGTGGACTCAGCACTGGGTTGCACACGCACCTTTCCTAACTCCCCCCCCACACACACACACTGCCTGGTGCAACCACACCCTAGCACAGCAAGCCTGTGTAGGGTCAAGATCCTGATTTAACTGTCATCATCCATCAGAAGGAACCTGGGCTGCTGGAACAGGAGGACAAGGTGCACGGGGGATGTTTTTGTTGGAGGTGTTTTTGATCTTTTTTTGTGTTGCCAGGATGGAACCCAGGACCTTGCTGGGCCAGAAAGTGAGGAGTTGTTCACAATGCGATGGGGCCTCACCTGGGGTTTCAGTTTGGGAAAGATTTCTGTGGATGTCGTTGGTGATGCTATTTGAATATGTGGAATGTACTTACGGCTGCTAAACAATGACTAAGATGGCAAATTTTATGGTATGTGTATTTTACTACAATTTTTAAAACATATAAAGTGTTTTATTTAATAATTTATTTTTAAAAAAAGATACAGGGCTGAGGATGTATCTCAGGGGTAGAGCACTTGCCTAGCATGCACAAGGCCCTGAGTTTGATTCCCCAGCATGGTAATCAATCAATCAATCAATCAATGGATACTGAAGCCAGCTGAGAGTGGCTTCCATTGACCAAGTCTTAGACAACTGAATATCAAAATAAATAATAATAGTAACCGGCTATCGCTCATAGAGTAAATAACAACCCAATAGTCCATATTGATATAAATGAATGAATTATTGAATGAATGAATGAATAAAAGACAAAGGAAATATCTTCCTTCCACAGACTGCCACCAGATAAATGCAGAAGGAATGGTGAAATAGAAAATCACAAATTGGCAATCAGCACAATCATGATTATTTCAGGCATGAATAGTCAATGAATACTAAAATTAATGAGGAGATAAGTTAGTTTGATGAGAAACAGAATATTAACATAGTCTCACTGTACCTCTTCATAAGATACTGATTAATTCAAAAGGCAAAAGAATAACTGAACAGGGCTGGGGTTGTGGCTCAGTGGTAGAGCGCTTGCCTCGCATGCATGAGGCCCTGGGTTCGATCCTCAGCACCACATAAAAATAAATAAAGATATTTATGTCCATCCATAACTGAAAAAAAATTTTTTAAAAACTGTACAGCTTAGAAGCAGTATGGTGGACAGCACCTGAACAGGACAATGGGCGTTAACCCCATAAATAATGGAATCAACTGACATTAGGTATTTCCCAATATGGCGCAATGAGAACTCAGCACCACATCCGGGGCCTGCAAGGAATCTAGTTCTGAGAAAATATCAGGCAATCCCATGTTGAGGATCATTCTACAAAACAAATCACCTGTACTCTTTAAAAATGAAAGACAAAGGAAGAGAAACTTCCAGATTAAGGGCAAGATAACTGAGTGCTTGTGTCCTGGATTGAGTCCTGGGTGTTTTTAGTCTCTTTTTGTCTTTCAATCTAAGGGACTTTAGCAAGACTAATGCTACATTTCAAGAAATCTATAGATAAGCAAAAGTACCGTATCAACATTAATTTCCTGGCTTTTATACATGTATTATATAGTTATGGAAGAGACAGTCCTTGTTTTTCGGAAACCAGGCTGAAGAGTTTGGAAACAAAAGGTCATTAACTCTGCAGTTTACTAAAAAAGAGTTCAGAAAAACAGGAAAGCTTCAGGGAGAGAGAATGAAAAAATAACATTTAGGGAATTTTTTTTTTGGATCATTTTTGAAACTTTTCTCTTAGCCTGAAATTATTTAGAAAAAAATGTTGTCATTGTTTTAAGGCAGATTGTTCTGATTTCATTTCAGCCAAGCTGCTAACTGTAACCACATTCTAAAATAAGGTGCTAGACCATCTAAAATAGTTCTTACAAATGAAGTAGTTAAGGACTCATCTTGGAACACTTAGGAAACTTCTGCCTCCTATGCACAGCAGAGACAGGAAAGTTGCCCCGGAAGCAGTTGGGAGGCAGCCGGCTTTCCATGGAGGCAGTTGTTGGGGGCTGTCCCATGAGAAGGCATGGCCAGAGGGCCTCCCCTCCCACAAGCTGATGACAGGGGCTTCAAGAAACCATCGGCAGAGCGGGACATGTGTGTCCTTGACTTTGGGGGCTCAGAGGCTGGATGGGCCCCATGCCAGCAGGCTAGCTGAGTATGGTGGTGCACATCTGTAATCCCAGCAATTGGGGAGGCTGAGGCAGGAGGATCACAAGTTTAAAGCCAGCCTCAGCAATTTAGCAAGGCCCCAAGCAACTTAGCAAGGCCCTGTTTCAAAATAAAAATAGAAAGGTCTGGGGATGTGGCTCAGTGGTTAAGTGCCCCTGGGTTCAATCCCTGGTACAAAAAATAAAAAAAGAGCCATCTTCAATCATCTGCAAAGCCACTCCGGAGAACCAGAGATGCCAAGCCAGGAGACCTTTTTCTGCCCTTCATTTTTTCTCTTATCCTCATCCCAAAGACTGCAAGGGGGAAGCTGACGCCATGGAGGGTGGAAGGGGCTGAGAAAGACCCAGAACACCCTGGGACCCTCCGATTACAGCCACCATCTCCCACTTGAGTTAGGATTAAAGACATCACCCAGGGAGGTGCTTGGTGCAGCCCTGCACGGAGCACCTGCTGCAGCACTGGTAAATGTCTGGCGGCAGGAGCTGGAAGCCAGCTGGACAGACCACAGACGCTGGATGTTGTGTGATCAAGCTGCAGAACAGCATCCACTGCAGCCAGAGAGACAGTGGGGTTGGGGGAAGGTTGGTAAGAAGCCAGTTGTCACCGCCCCAGTCCCGAGAGTGGGGCTTTTGCAAAGGGAATCAACAGATGCAGGCAAGATCCCCTGGGCTGGTGGACAGGCTGGCTGCTACCCCTCCAGCGGCTCCACAAGGAGCGGGACAGGCTGGCGCGCCCCCTGCTGGTGAGGCTCTGTGGCTCCCACGCTCTCAGCCGGGTGGAGACAGGTCAGGGAGCCCATTGGGCGCCTACTGCTGGTTGAAACCAGCCACACCCAGGCCCCGGGGTTCCAGCAGGCCCAGCAGGCCCAGCAGGCCCAGCAGGCCCTGCGTCACTGCCCGCTGCCGCTGCTGTAGCTTTAGGCAGATGGGAAAAGGCGCCCTTTGGTGATGTGAAGGACACACCAACGGAGTGTGCAGACACTGCGGGTCCTCTTTAGAAGAGCTCAAGACAGCCTGGGTCTCATTCACGTCTGAAACTCTAAAGCCCTGCAGGGCAGGCTTGGGAGTGTCCCTTGACAACTGGAGGAAGTTCTAGGTAAAAGCATGGCCACGATCTTGTTATAAACATTCAAACGAATAAGCCAGAGTTTGGCCTCACCGAGCGCGATGCTTCTAAGGCCAGAACCTGCACGCAGTAGGTGCACCGTCCTAATAGGTAGCACGGACTGCGTGTAATCGTCCATGCTAAGTATGTGTAGCATCATGATCTAAATACTGCAAATGCCGCAAAGTGAGGCTTGACGAGGTTAAATACCTCACTAACCAGGTGTTGCAGGAAACCGTGGAGCAGAGATTCACACGCTGGCACATGGACCTCTGAAAGCTTGCTGTTAGGTAGAAATGTCTTTGGCAGGTCGGATGCAAGCTCGTTGGATACACCTCAGGTGACCTGAAGAGATGCCTGTTCAAAACCAGTAACACCCACACCAAGAAGGAGCAGCGGGGGCAGCAGCAGCAACAACCCCCAGGCAGGGCTAAGAATGGATTTGACTTGAAGAACAAAACAAGGACTTGAGGATAATCTGAATGTTCCGACATCCTGAACTTGGGCAAGAGAACTGAGGGCAAAAGCCAGCAGGGATGAATGACATCTCAGTCAGGGAACTGCCAGCAGGTGTGACGCAAGCCACTTAGATGTGGAGATGCTGCACAGAGGACCAGAAGGTTCAATCCAGGACGAGCAGCAATGTGCTCAGGTGGCAGTTCCCGGATGCTCTGGATACATTCTGTGTTCTTTCAGCTCTATTTGGAAGCAGAATGATTTGAAGGTCATTTTAGGTCAGGGGGCTTAGCAGGGCAGTCATTCTGCCCTGGAGCCTGGGTCATTTGCAGGGACCTTTCTCTCTGCCCTCCCCCACCAACCCCAGTAAGGAGGACATGGAGGAATTGGTTTATCTCTGAACAGTGGGGCAGCTTCCAGCTCAGACACTTGTCTTAACAAGTGGCTTCACAAAAGGCAGTGTGGCAGGTACCTGTCACATGTCCTCATATGTTGACTCCTTGTGTCCTCTCAGCAAGTACATGAGGTGGGTACTGTTACTGGTTCCCAATTTATAGATGATGAAACCGAGGTTCAGAGAGGGTGATTTTTCCAAGGCTACTGACCTAGGAAGCCAGAAAGCTGGGCTGCTGGGGGGCATTCTTGTCTGGGAGCTGTGCCCCTCACCCCAGAAAATGTGTGGTGGGGGGTGTACACAAAAAATGATGAAGAGTGACAGTGTACGATCACAGACGGGGCTACTTGGGAGTCCATGTCTCCCCTAGCCCTCTCAAACCATCTGTCCCGAACCAAAGCCTCCTGGAGGACAGGGATAGCCTCTGACATCTCCAGCTCCATGTTTCAATGTCTGGCACTTGTTTGGGGCTCAGCAAACACAGCGATGGCCTGAAAGCAGGGTCAGTAGGAGGGAGGGGAAGGGTCCTTTTCCACAGGGGACTGCAGCCCCTCCTGACCTCCAGGCACACATGAACCGCCAGGCAAAGCCCAGGCACAGGCAGGGCTGTGGTGACAGCTGCCAGCCCTGTTTAGGGCTCTGGTGTCTTGCTCCACCTGGTTCTTGGCTATGAGGTCCTTTCAGAGGGGAGGCAGGCTTTCTGGTGCCTGCTGGGGCAAGTGCTGTGTCCAGGGAGAGATGAGGCCCTGAGGGAAGGAGAGGGAGTGGGAGGAGCCTTTGGTAGGCAAGCCTGGCTTCCTATGGCTCTGGGACCCTGAACTTGACCTTCCCAGCTTTCACCCTCCAGTGGACTCCTTGTTTCAGACTGGCCCACCACTGGTCTCTGGAATGCTCTGGTTCCTCCGCCTCCAGACTTTGCTCTTTTCTGTTCCCCCACTTGACCCCCTTTCCATCCCTGGGCCCTTCCCTTGGCCCCTTTCTCTGAGACTTTTCACATGCTCTTTGGGGAGGGGGCTCCTCCACTCCCGAGGCTGCAGACAATCCATCTTTCTCAGTAACCCATGTTGCTCTTCTGAGCGTCACATCAGGGACAGTGGCCCCCTGCCCCACAGGTGCTGCAAACCCAGGCTGCACTCACAACACCTCCTTGCTCCCCAAACCTCTCTCCCCCAAACTGCCTTCCTCCTTCATGGAGTCACCTTTGACTTAGCTGTAGCCCGCTCCTCTTTATCCACACCTGGGACCTCTCCCCAAACATCCCACAAAAGCCAGAGTTCAAACTGGCTTTGATCTAGAGCTCTGTTCTTCCTCTCTGGGAATCTTTTCCAGAGATCACTGACAACTCATAGCAGATGCATGGGAGAGAGGGGTCTCAGTGGTGGCAATGCACCTGGAACCCACCTGGGCTGGGCTGGCCTGCCACTCACTAGCTGTGTGAGTCCACGGTCACTTCACCTCTGTGGTCCCATGTATAAAATGGGCACAGTGATACCAGCCCTGAAGGGCTGCTAAGAGCTTAAATGAATGACACATGTGCACACAAAGCACCTGGCGACAGAAGGTGCTCGGCCAACCCTGAGTCCGGCCATGCTGAGCTTGAAGAACTTCTGTGGAGAGAAGAACCCACCCTCAGCCCTGAGACCCTCCACTGCTCTGGGTGTGGAACTGGGCTGGGGATGTGGCTCCATGGGAGAGCCCTGCTTAGCACACGGGAGGCCCTGGATTCCACCCTGTGTCCCCCCTCCATACACCTATCAGAAATCAGATATAGGAGCCGAGCGCGGTGGCGCACGCCTGTAACCCCAGCACTTAGGGAGACTGAGGCAGGAGAATCGCGAGTTCAAAGCCAGCCTCAGCAACGGCGAGGCGCTAAGCAACTCAGTGAGACCCTGTCTCTACATAAAACACAAAATAGGGCTGGGGAGGTGGCTCAGTGATCAAGAACCCCTGAGTTAAATCCTCAGTACAGGAAAAAAAAATTTTAAAAAGAAAGAAAGAACACAGATATAGGTAAACGTTATGGGAATTCCAGGGAGAAGTTTCTTCCATCAGCTCTTTGAAAGCCCGCACTACACAAAGGAAAAAGCAATAAAGAGGGGACAAATGGGAGAGCTGGTAGTTTGGGGTGTCATTTTTTTTCCAGGTTCCAGGACCTTAAGTTTCCTAAACAGGAACATGGTCCAGAGGCTTCCCGGGGCCCCATCCACCCAAGGGCGCGGGTCTGTGGGCGGGGCGGAAGCGGGGCGGGGCGAGTGAGGCGAGAGCGGGGCGGGGCGGGGCGAGTGAGGCGTCCCCGCGGCGCGGACTACAGCTCCCGGCAAGCTCTGCGCGGGGCCGCGGGCGCCGAGCGGAGGCTGCAGAGCGCGGCGAGCGATGAGGATGGAGGCCCGGGAGGCAGCGGCGGCGGGGGCGGGCGGCCGCGCCGCGGGCGGCTGGGGCAAGTGGGTGCGGCTCAACGTGGGGGGCACGGTGTTCCTGACCACCCGGCAGACGCTGTGCCGCGAGCAGAAGTCCTTCCTCAGCCGCCTGTGCCAGGGGGAAGAGCTGCAGTCGGACCGGGTGAGCCCGCGGGCGGGCGGCTGGGGGTCCCCGCGCCCCGCACCGGCTCTCCGGCCCGCCCGGCCCGGCCCGGCCGCCAGCGCGGGGACCCGGATGGGCCGCTTTCCGCGGAGCTGGAGGCGGGAGGAACTGGCAGCCGTGGGGAGGAAGTGGAGCCGAGAGCCAGCGATGTGCCCATTGCCGTGGCAACGGGACGACGCAGGCCGCGGCCATTTGGAGCTCTGGAGCTCTGCCCTGGACGGGCTCGCCCTCCTCGGGCTGTGGGGAGGCACAGGCGGGGAGGGCTCTCTCTGGTTTCCCTACGGGGCTCCCGCACTGGGCACGGAGTTGCTGAGTGCCCACACCTTCCTTCCGAGTGTGGGTAGCCCAGGGGTCCCGGAGCCGGACACGGGAGTCCTGGGGTGCTGGCCCAGAGGGCACCGTCTCTGGGCTCTCAGCTCTGCTGCAAACTGCCGACATGACCTTGGGCGAGACCCTTCCATGCTCTGGGCTCAGCCCCCTCCTCTAACCAGAGGTGCTGGTCTGGAGATGATCTCTCAGGTTCCCTGTCCCCTGTCCTGTGACACACTGATGCTGTGACCTTGGGCAAGGCCCCTAACCTGTCTAGAGTTGTCCCGATGCCTGCCCTGCCTCCCTGCAGGCTGCAAGTGTCCAATGAGAGAGCCGCTCCTTTAGGAACTTGTAAACATCCTCTGAAAGACCAGGGATCTGGTGAATAGGGGGCTGGCTTCAGGGGGGCCCTCTAAGAAAAACATTCACTGAGCCCTACCCGGGGCCAGGTGCCACTCAGACCTCTTCTCCCTGTGTTCACAGTGACCCCTAGTTATGGGGTAGGGTAAAGAGGCTCAGAGAGGCCAAATTGTTGGCCCAAGGTCACACAGTCTGGAAAAGGCAGGGGCAGGATTTGAACCCAGATCTGTCTGACCCCAGAGCCTTATTACTCCATCATGCCACTCTCCTGTTCCCCAGAGTCCTTTCTGATGTGCCAGGTGGGCCGGGGACAGCCACACTCTTCTCACTGCTGTACCTGCTCCTTCACAGGATGAGACAGGGGCCTACCTCATTGACCGTGACCCCACCTACTTTGGGCCCATCCTGAACTTCCTCCGGCATGGAAAGCTGGTGCTGGACAAAGACATGGCTGAGGAGGGTGAGTTGGTCCAGGGGACTGGCCTGGGGCCCATGTCCTAGCCCTTCCCTCTACAGCCTGCCTACCATGGCCTTCCACAGAGGCCCAAAGCCCTGTCTTCCAGTTGGAGTAGACATCTGCTTTCTCCTGTGTTTTCTCCCTCTCCCCATCCCAGACAGGGCTGATTCCCAGGGTCTCTGTCAGGCTGATAGGCCTGAGCTCTCACTGGGTGATGTCAGGGAGGTGACTGAGACACGCGTAGAAGATAGAGGAAGCCAGCAAGGCCCAGAGGCCTGTTTGCTGGCAGGGATGCCCTTTCTCCCTGGCCTCCTGGGAAGCCAGGTGTGGCAGTCGCTCCCACAGGCTGGGGTGGGGGACGAGTGCAGCTGGGATGGGAAGAGCTGCAGCTTCTCTGGCAGGGCATTCAGTGTTGCCAAGTCTGCCTGGTGAGGGCTGTAACCAGCAGGTGGGTGGAGCAGGTGACTCTTCCCCAAATCTGGCAGCCTCTGCAGCATAGTGCTGGTTGTGGGTGGAGGCAGGGGTGGGTGCTTGCTCCCTGGCAGGGCTTTGGCCCCTCCCAGACCTGAACCGCAGGCCCGTTAGGCTCACATCTGGGCCTAACAGACCGTGGAGAAGCTGTGTCTAGCAGGCCCTAGCCAGGGGCAGGAACTGCAGTCAGTCTAGATCCACTTTCCTTGGGGCACAGGGTGTAGCTCTGGTCAGTTCACCCCCTGGACCAGCTTGGACATGTCACTTTTCTCCACATCTCCCTGGGTGTCTCTAAAATAAGGGCAGTGACCTGAATTCTGGAGAGCGGGTGTTGAGACTGCAGTTGCCAGGAGTCCTGCGCGCCCATGGGTTCGGGCTTGGCCCTTCCCTCCCCATTCTGGGCTACTATCTCCCCTTGCTGACCCTTGTGGCGTCCAGTGGTCTGCAGGCCAAGCAGCTCCCACAGGGCAGGGCTTTAGCATCAGAACTCGCTGCAGGGACCTGGCTCTGCCCACAGCCCCTGGGGAGCATGGATGCCCTGGGCGTGGCTGGGTCCCAGGCGAGGGGAGGTGAGCACTCCAGCTGCGTCACAGCCAGCGGCTGTTTACAGGTGCCTGGTTCCTCTGAGCTGTGCAGTTCTAGCACCTTCAAACAGCCAGGAGACAGGATCTGAGAGGAGCTGTCTAGCTGTGTGACCTTGGGAACATTACTGAACCCTCTGTGCCTCCATGCTCCCACTGGTGAAATGGGGCCACAGCACCACTGGCCTCTTGGGGCCATGGTAGAGGGGGCGCAGCAGCTGGCCCTGAAGCTGCACAGTGCGGGGTCAGATGTCTGCTCCACTAGGACGTAGCTGGGGTCTGTCACGCGGCAGCAACACTTACCACCAGTTAGGTCCCACGTGGGCACAGGTGGTCAGTTTGGGTTGTGTGTTGGGTGCTGAGGCCTGGCTGCTCCCAAACCACACACGCTCGTTCCTCACAGTTCCCGGATTTTGGAACCGGAGTGCCAGCGTGGTCAGGGTCTGGTGAGGGCCCTCTTCCAGGTGGCAGACAGTGACTTCTTGTCTTTCCCCAGGAAGCCCAGAGGCCAGTCAAGGAAAGGACCAGAAGGTGCCCTGCTCTGCAGGACCTTAGGGAGGTCCAGACACCCTGAGCGCTCTGTGCACTTCACTGGGCGGGGTGGGGGTGGCTTGCTCAGTCTCTCGGGTTATCTTACTGTGAAGTGGAGACAGTGATGTCTGCCTTTTCTGTCTCTCCAGCACTTGGGAGGAGCACATGGGGCTGTGCCAGCTGTGCAGGTGGTGGCTTGGGAGGCACTTAGAAGTGCGCTCCTTCACAGTGGGGAGCAGAGCCCTGGGGCTGAGCGCTGAGAGCTTCGAGCTCAGGCAGTGGCCTGGGACAGGTCGTTCCTGTTGAGGAGCCTTGGTTTCCCCATTCGCCCAGTGGGGATTAAGAGTACCCACTTCTTGTCTGAGACTTCAGTCTCAGATGTCACCTGAGCACAGGGCCTGGCACTAGCATGTGCTTGATAAGTGGGAAGACGTAGTGGGGTCGGCCTAAGCCCTCCTCAAGGTGACGTTCTAGGGCTTAGTCCCCATGAACCTGTGCCTTCACAGCCCTAAAGCAGCCCCCAATTATGACAGATGGGTGGCCCTGGTCTGCGTCCTCCACAGAGTGAGGGCGATGGAGTGCTGGCCCACTGCCAAGGGGAGTGTGGGGTCCCAGGAGGGAAAATCCCTCCTGCTTGACCCCTGAACTCCCAGGTGTGCGGCCCCCCTAGCAGGGTGTGTGCCCAGAGCAGGAGGTGGGTTTGGGGGCGGGGGACGAGGGGGGACGGGGCGTGGGCAGCAGGAGTGACCGACTGCTCTGTGCCAGGGGTGCTGGAGGAGGCGGAGTTCTACAACATCGGCCCGCTCATCCGCATCATCAAGGACCGGATGGAGGAGAAGGACTACACGGTGACCCAGGTTGGAAGCAGGGCTGGGTAGAGGAGGGGCTGGGACACAGGAGTCATGTCCACCCTGGGGAGGCAGAGCAGCCTGGCTGGGGGACAGACACAGCTCCGGGCTGGGGTTCTATGCCTGCCTTGCTTGGCTCCTTTTTCTGTGTGACCTTAGGCCAGTCTCACCCCTCTCTGGACCTTAATTTCCTCTTGTGGAATTTAGGCCTGGGAATTGTCCCCACAGGTGAAAGGCAGTTGGTGTGGTGGTCTGGGACCTGCAGGGGCCAGGCAGGCCTCTGTGGGCACAGTACTGGCCGCTGGGGCTGGCATTTCTCAGCTTGGACCCCAGGCTCCGTAACTCGTCTGCAGGAGACGGTGGAGAAATTCTCCTCCAACCCTGGGAGTGTGGGGCTGGGGACAGGGAGAGAGGCCAGAGGCTCCATGTCTCCTGGGGGTCTGACTCATTGGATGGCCCAGAGTGTCCCCAGTCTCACCTCCTTCCCTCTCGTGTCATTTGTGCTCCGGTTCTGGCTCTGCCACCCTCGAGTTGGGTGATTTTTGGCAAGTAACTGACCCTCAGTGACCAGCCCTTGATGCAGAGGGCGGGGACAGGGAGCAAGCTCGTGGCCTGTAGTGGGTGCTCAGACCTGCTCCCTCCCCCTCTCCTCCGCCCACCCACCTTCATGGGTACACACCTGGGGCGCTGCAGGTGCTTCCCAGGGGCCCTCCATGGGTCTTCTTCCCGCAGGTGCCGCCCAAGCACGTGTACCGTGTGTTGCAGTGCCAGGAGGAGGAGCTCACGCAGATGGTCTCCACCATGTCTGATGGCTGGCGCTTCGAGCAGGTGGGCTGGGTGCACTGGCGCCCTGGGCGTGGTGCCACAGGGACCTCCAGCCTGCCAGAGAGGGGCCTTCCCTTCCTGCGGCCAGCTGTGTCCCCCACCAGAGTCCCCACCTGGGGATCTTACATCAATGAAACAAGACTCAGAAAAGCCATCCAGGGCAGAGTGGCCAAGGGCGGGTGGGAGCCCACTGCCTCAGGCCCCAGGTGTCCCTGGCAGTCCTCGGGGCAGCGGGTGACAGCCGAGCTATGGTGCAGGCAAGTCTGTGGCTGAGCTGCAGCTCAGCTGCAAGAAGCCTGGCCACACCACAGGCAGATTCCAGGGCCCTATAAGGGACAGGCCTGGTCACAAGCATTACCTCCTTCAGGAAAGCCCCAAGAGGGGCTTCCCAGGGGTATTCATGGTGCCTCTGGTGACTCCTAGGCCAGTGGGGAGTTTTGTCATAAGCAGTGTGCCCTGGGGAGATGTACAGCTAGTGTCCACCACTCAGGTTTTCAGAGAAACAGAGAGTGAACCGAAGGCCCTCAGAGCATGGCTTGGCTGGGCCCTTACACCACCACCAGTGAGTGACCCTGCCCACAGAGACTGAAGACCCAGCATGGCTGGACAGTGAGGCTGGGCACCCTCCTGCCCTCCCCCACTGACACGCCCTGGCCTGGCCATGTCCAGCTTCTCTCCTCCATGTCCTCTGGGAGGTGGGCAAATGGCTCCTCTGTCACAGGACTGTCATAAAAACTAGGCCATCAGTAAGGTTCCTAGCCCTGGGTGGGACCTCACGTTGGCTGTAGAGTCATGCCAGCTGCTAGGAGGATGGCATTTAGGTCTGCAGGACCCCAGACAGGATGTCCTAACCTCTGCTGCTCCTCTTCCCGCTGTGGGACCTCCATCCTCTGCTGCCAATGGGGTGATAGGTTTGTCTGCCTTCTGAGTGAGGGTCCCTGAAGCTGAAGAGACCCATTGTGTGGAAGGACTTTGTTAGCCAGAAGGGCCCTGGGGTGTGGTTATTCTACGGACCCGAACCCAAGTGGCCTCTGAGAGCCTGGAAGTCTGGCAGCTGCACAGGTTCTCGGGCTGAGCAAGTAGTCGGGGCCCCTGGGCACTTGCCCTCTGCAGGGAGCAGGCCACCTGTTCTCCCTCGGCTTCCAAGAGTGAAGGGACTGTTCTGTGTCACTCACCATATTGGTCCCACCCTGCAGCCTAGTCCCGGGGCTGCGGCCACATCTGGGATGGGGGGACAGCGTGCCCATTACAGGCCTCCACCTGCTTTTGGAATTGGAAGCCTGGATGTGAGCTGGGCTAGGGGTGGGGGTGACACGGCCACCCTCCTCCAGGGTTCAGGTGCAGCCAAGTCAGGAGGGGCACAGGTGGGAGGGAGACCCCCCCCAGCTTCCCTCCCAGAGGTGCCCCCTGGAAAGCCGGGCTGGCAAAAAGGAGGCTAAGGTGATACCTGGATGGGTGCAATGTCACAGCCCTGTCCCCGCTCCAGCTGGTGAACATCGGCTCCTCCTACAACTACGGCAGCGAGGACCAGGCGGAGTTCCTGTGCGTGGTATCCAAGGAGCTCCACAGCTGCCCGCACGGCCCGAGCTCTGAGGCCAGCCGCAATACCAAGGTGAGCCCCAGCCCTGCGTGAAGGCAGTGCCACCCGCCCCGCCCTCCCCGCCATCCCTGCTGCTCCCTTCTCCCTCCTGCTGCACATCCATAACCCCATGGTCCAGCCCATGCCATCCATCCCATGCCACCGTGGACATGTCTGCTCACACCGGTTACCCAGGCCCGGGCTGGAGAGTAGTGTGAAGGGACCGTCCCAAGGGCGCAGCCAGGGAGACTCGATGCCACAGTGATGTGGCAGGAGGCAGAGTTGAACTAAGAGTCAGGGCATGGTAAGATGTCCGTGTGGCCTTGGACAAGTGGTGTCCCCTCTCAGTACCTTTGCTGTGTTCCCCGTGAGGTGGGGGACAGGCCACTTGCTGTCTCATGCTTGGAATTTCTGGGATCCCAAATGGCCAGTCTATTGTCCAGGGCTGATGAGCGTCCCCAGCCAGCCTAGGTCAGGACAGGGAAGCCAAGTCCAGTGGCACTGCCCTCCCCGAGGTCTCCTGTGCGGGCACTCTGCACCTGGGTGCCAGCTGTGCTCCACCCTGCCAGGAGGTGGCCTTCCACAGGCGCCTGGCAGCCTCCGCACAGCACGGAGGGCTGGAGGGGTCCTGTGCCTGGAGCCAAGCTGGTTGGAAAACCCATGGGTCTTGGTGGGGCCAGCAGAGCAGACTAAGCCAGGCCGGGAGGAGGGGGTGTTCCTTCCAGGGACCTGTTCTGTGCAGTGGAGACCTGAGCTCTGGCTTCCTGTGTGTGTCTGCCCCCTGCCCTGCTGTGGCCGCCCTGCCCACCTCACCCGCCCAGTGCCAGCAGCTAGCCCACCTAGCAGGAGTGCCGTGAGTCTGCGGCTCCGCTGCCACAGGCTGGTGCCCTGGGCCTGGGCTGCCACGCGCGATTGCTGGCCTCCCTGACCGGGTTGGTGCTGCCCAGGGGCTTCCTGAGCCTCCAGCTCTGGTCCCTCCCAAAGCAAGGCCTTCCCAGGCACCCCTGCAGACAGCCCACTCACACCCACCCCGTCCCCACGTCCCAGCTCCACTCTGAAGCAGCAGCCAGGCCAGCCCCACCCCACGCTTCTCAGGGGACTGGAGAAGATGGCACAGCCTCCGTGCTGCAGCCCTCTCTCTCCTGAGGTGTCCTCCCACTCTGCCCGCCCCTCTGCCCCCAGGTAGGGGTCCATGGGGACAGCTGCCAGCCCGCCCCGGGCCCCCTTGTTAGTGTCTACACTCTTTCTTCCCTGGGTCACCGGCTGGTTCACAGAGCGCGGAGGAGCAGCTGGAGGAGCAGCGGCGGCAGGAGGAGGAGGCGGAGGAGGCACAGGTGCAGGTGGAGGCAGATCCACCCGAGCAAGGTGCAGCCCCCAGGACGTCGCCGGCCAGAGCCTAGCGGAGCCTCCCGCCCTCCCGCCAGCCAGCTGCAGCACGGGCGGGCTGTGGGCGCCGCAGGGTTAGCTCAGCTGCCTGGCGCCTGGCCCGTGACGCCTGCTCTCACTCTCTCTGCAGCCCAGTCACCTCAGGATCCCGCTAACCTTTCCTCCCTCTCACCGCCGCCGCCTCCGCTGCTTCCCGCTGGAGGTCCTGCCTCATCTCCATCCACCTCCTCCTCCTCCTGGATCTCATCTGCTCCCTGCCTCCTCCCTCTCTGCCCCTGTCCGGGCTTCCTCTCTGCCTGCTCGCGCCTCCATCCTGGGGCGGCCCTGGTCCCGGCCTCCCATGCCCTCCCCCCGGGTCCCCTGGCCCTGCATCCCAGAACGTCCTGCCTGCTGCCCCCCACGCCCCTCCTGGCACCTCCTGCCCTCCAGCCTGGGGAGGAGGGGCGCAGCGCCCCCGCCTCTGCGCCGGCCAGCCCCGCTGGGCACCTCTGAGGCCGGCGCAGGCCCTGCCCTGCCCCGCTGCCCCCTTGCTGCTCCTCACGTTTCCTCCTTGCAGGTGCCCGTCTGCGCCCTCTCAGACCCGAGGTTGAGCTGGCAGTGAGGGCTTCTCCCTGGCCCCTCGCCCGCCCCCAGAGCTGCCATCCCTGGTTTGTAGCTTGGCGGAGCTGGAGGGAGGGGTGGAAGCAAGGAGGGCGCTCACGTCCTGTCCTTGGCCGTGAGCCCAGCTTTCTGCTGACCTTCCCCACCCACCAGTTTCTCAGCCTGCCCCAGCCTCGGGAGGCTCAGAGTAGAAGAGTTAGGAGGCGGGACTGTCCCGCCCTCCCAGGGGAAGCACAGCTGAAGCCACTGCCTGGGCCTCTTGCCCACATGGCCAGGAGCTCCGGCGTCACTATGTGGCACTGGGTCCTCTGTTTCTGGGGTGGGGGCAGAGGCCAGGCCATATGCGGACACCTAGCCAATGAGGAGTCAGCAGAAGCAGCAGAGCCTGGCAGCCTGACGGCCACACCTTGGCCAGTTGTCCACGTGTCCCCACTTAGTCTCATCTGTGTGTTTGTGACCTTGGGCAGGTTGCTGTCCCCTCTCTGGGCTTATAAAATGGAGACAGACAGCTGCTCTCTCTGACTCCTCCTACCTGGGATAGCACTGACCTGGGTCCCCAGCCCTGCCTCCCCATTGGCCACGCAGCCCCAGATGGGGCCCAGGGCTCCCTGACCCTAGCGGGGCTCCCACCCTTCCCGATTCCTCCTCGGTTCTGACTCACCTTCTCTGGGCCTCAGCCCCCTCTCTTCCGAAGCCGCGACTCACTCACCTCTCTCTCTCCCCCTCTTCCCGGCCCTCCCTCCCCCTTGCCCTCTCCGCCCCCTCCCCACCCGGGCACCCTCCTCGCTCCCCACCCCACCCTGGTTTCTGCCCCCACCTCCCATCCTCCTTCCCCTTCCCCCTCTTATTTTCTAGCTATTACAAGCCAGAGGCACCCGGATGTGAGGCCCCAGATCACCTGCAGGGACTTGGGGTTCCCATCTGAAATCCTTTATTTTTGTACTGTGGGGTGGGCCCCGGGCCCGAGAAGGAAGATGCGCTCTGTCCCCAGCCACTTCTGCCTGTACCTTCAGGGCTGTGACTTGGCCCTGCTCCCAGGGGCCAAGCGGGGACCCACTGGGACCTCCCAAGGCCTGAGGTGGGCCCTGGGACACCTAGGTAGAGCCACCTGCCCATGGCCAAAGTGTGGCGCTGCGCGGTTGTGTCTCCCAGTACCCTCTGTCCCCTACTCCAGGGGCCCCTGTGGCATGGCAGCCATGCTCCCTCCTGGCCCCGTCACATCACCTCCTTGAGCCTCAGCCTCCTAGGGGTCCAGTGGGGTAACCTCGCCCCACAGGGTTGTGTGGGGTACAGGGAGGGAGGACAAGGTCCCCAAGAAGCCCTTAAGGGCCAGGGGCTGCTCTCCCTCACCCCCCTTGCCAGGGGAGGGCCTGGCCAGCCCCAAGCGGAACAGTTTGCTATGGAGGTTCAGGTATTGGTGGGTAAAGGGTGTGGGTTTGGCCCTGTCAGAAGGAAGGGACAGGCAGCTTGGCCTTTGCCTGGGCCCCGCCCACGCCCACCCCTGTGCTGCTGGCAGGTGCCCTGGCCCGCATGGGGTGCAGGTGGCTACGCAGGGAGAAGGGAAGGGGGCATGCCTCCCTCCGCCCAAGGCAGGATCTGGGTGTGACGGGGCTGAGCGAGGGGCCCCTCCTGCATTGTGACTGCCTGGGACGGGCACTGGCCTCAGCTGCGTCCGACCCCGCCTGGAATAAAACCCGAAGAAACAGCCCGACCTGGCTGCTCCCTTTCTCTCTGGGCCACTTTTGGGGATGGGGCTAAACTCAAGGGGGTGTCGGCCAACTGAGAGGAATGACAGCCCAGGGCCCTCCCTCTGTCACTCACTGTGTGCTGGGGGAGCAGTGAGGGATGGCTGGGTCCTCTGCCAGGACCCAGGGGCACATGGGACCCCAGGCAGCCCCTCTGCATCCTGACTCCCCTGGCCTGCCACCTTGGGCCACCTCCACCCTCACCGCTGCGGCCCTGGCCCAAGGCCCTAGGACACGTAGACACCAGGCCTGAGCCACAACGCGAGTCTCTACCCCTCTACTCTCTCTGCCCGCCAGCTTCCCCCACTCCCTCATCCTGCCAAGTCCCTGCCCCTTGTAGAGCAATGACCCCTAGGCAGAGGTCCCTCCGGGGCAGGACACTCTCCTGCCTAGCTGCACGGACTAGAGGATGTCGCCACATCTGAAGGTGTGCCCTGCTTTGTGACAGTCACCTGGGGGCTTTTTCAAAGAGCATCAGCCCCTCGCACTGGGGTTTGGGTTGCCACTGAGGTGGGCCAGGAATTGGCCTTTTAGTAGAGCACCCAGAGAGGGTCCTGCTGTCCTGTCCACACTAGAGCAGGAGGGGCACGTGGCCCCTGCACACCCACCCAGCAGAGGCCCCGCAGGGCACCCCTCTCCTGGCAGCACGTCCGGCCTGCCCCCTCCCCTCCCCCTCGTGCACACACCCCTCGCGGCTCCCCTCACTTGCCCTTCAGCTGTATGCTCCAGGAAAGTTCTGTGTACTGAGCCCCAGCCGGCCTCTGGGCTTCTTACCACTGCCCCAGGGCCCACCAGGGACCCCTGAGCCCATCCTTGCTGCCCTGGGTCATCAGGTCCCTCCTGCCCGCCCTGGGCTCCTGCAGCGGCCTTGCCAGCCCCCCACAGGTGCAGGTGGTACTGCCTCACCGGCCACTCCTGCTGCTGTGTGATTCTTGGCTGAGCAGCTCCGGGGGCGCAGGGTCCGCTCCAGCCAGTGCTTCTGCGGCCACCCGTAGCCTGTCTGACCCCTTGAGGCCTCCCCTCAGCCTGGTGGGCTGACAGCTGGCTCCTGGCCTCGCGCTCAGGGCAGCTTCCCTTCCCCGGCTGACACCACACCCCTGGGCCCGCTGCTGGGACTTCAGGATCTGTGGTCTGAGGGAGCCTGTCACGCAGTAGGTGTCGTGCAGTAGGCTTCTTCGAAACGGCTCAGGTTGGGGCAGGTGTCCTGCTGGAGCAGGGAGTGACAGTGACAGGATCCAGGCTCCACCCAGCCCCATCATGGGGACCTCCTCACCCCTCTGCATTTTGGTGTCCCCTTCAGGTTCTAGGAGCCTGTCCCTTATCCCATCCCCCACTCTGGCCTGAGAGTCCTCAAGCCCTGGCCTCCTGGGGTTCTCACAGGGCCTGGGTAACTGCCTTGGCAGCTCCAGTTCTCTGGCCTCCACTGTCCCCACAGTGGCCCTCTGGACACCTGGTAAGCAGGCTGAACAGGAAGCAGGATTAGTCAGCCAGGCGTGAGGCCGGCAGGTACTTTATTCGCAGAGCAGGTAGGCTGGCCTCCAGCGAGTCTAACTGGAAGCCATGGTGGCAGGCAGGGTGGCTCAGGGGCCCTGTGGCTAGGGCTGCCCCACCTTTGGCTTATGGTGGCTGCTGGCCCAGTTGGCAGTCTCCCAGGCTCTGAGTCCCCTCCAACCCGGCACTTTCCACCCTCACCCCCAAGGGACACAAGAGGCTTCACAGCTGAATCTGCCCTGTGGAACCAGGTGGCTTCTGCCTGGGGTGGGGTGGGGTCTCAGACACTCCTACCAGGGACCTAGGAGCCAGCGTCATCGCTGTTGAGCCCCTCTCCCCAAGTCAGCAGTGAGGGAGAGGAGACGATCAGAGGTGAAGGGCCCGGGCCCTCAGGGGAGTCCCGACCCCTGCTGATGGCCTCCAGCCTGCCTGTGCCACCTCCTGCCTCCACAGGGCCACTCGCTCCCAGAATACTCTCTGTCCAGGGGCGCCCTGGCCTCTGTCCTGGACAGGAGATAGCCCCAGCTAGGCGTGCAGCGGCTTCTCAGGTCAGCGCCTGCTGGACCCAGCCGATGACTCCTGTGATCCGCGTGTAGACACCAAAGTAGTTGGGCCGCCCACAGCCCAGGCCCCAGCTGACCAGTCCTGCCAGGAACCAGCGGCCACTGGACTCCTTGCAAACCAGGGGACCACCGGAGTCACCCTGAGAGGGAGAGAAGAGACAGGGCTGCATCAGGCTAAGGGCACTTGCTTCCCCCAGGGGGCAGATGCCTCTAGTCTTGACGTGGGAATCTGCTAGGTGATAGGAAGTCACATCTCCTTTGGAAACTGTTGGGGACAGTCCAGCCCTGCTTGGCCTCCAGGGGGTCCTACCTGTTGTGGAACTGTAGATGTGAGTTCTCATCCCTCATTCCCCCCTCCCAGCCTCCCAGTGGCCGCTGAGCCACCTGACCCCCGGCCCCAACCTTGTGGCTGGAGGGGTTAGGTCTGAGCCTAAGACCTACCCCAGGCTCTCTCCTGCTCCGTGGCTGTGCAGCTCTGGGCAGGCCCTTCAACCCCTCTGGGCTTCAGTCTCATCTATGAGGTGGGGACAGCCACTGTCCCCACTTTCCCCTCCCCATTACTGGGAGGCTCTGAGGCCTCAGCAGGCTGATGTGGGTGCAGGGCCAGGACCTGCATGGCAGGTGGCATCACCCTCCCACCTTGCCCATGCGCTGGGAGTCACCTGGCAAGCGTCCTTCTTGCCTTTGCGGTAGCCGGCACACAGCATGCGGGGTGTCACCTGGTAGTGGTAGGCCTCGCTGCACAGGTCCTGTGTGACCAGCTGCACGTCCACCTTCTGCAGAATGTTGCTGGTGGGGCCTGGCATGGGGCCAAGGGCAGAGGGGGAAGCTCTGAGGTGCCCAGAGGCCCCCACTCACTTGCAACCATCTCCTTGCACCCCAGGAGGCCCCCTACCTCTCCTGCTCTGTCACATCTGGCTCCTGTGCAGGGCTAAGCCCCCAAGCCTGTCTGGACTGGTGTCTTCCTCCAGCTTCCTGCCCCCTCCCCTCCCAATCAAGTGCCTCCTGGCCCTGCTCTGTTGCGCCCCCTGGTGGGGGTCCCAAGCACCCGCCCATATGAGCCCTTCCCTGTCCCCTTGACACTCTGGAGCAATCCTCACTCTCCAGCCCCGAGCTTCTCTAGGAGGGCTGTGTGTCTGGACGCCCTGGGGAGCTTTGACATGCACTGGTGGCACCCAGTGACTCGGTCTCATTCATCTAGGGCAGGGCCCAAGCGCTGGGTCTTGAAGCCCCCACGTGGTTGTGAGGTGCAGATGAGGAGCACATGGCCTACAAGCCCCTGCTGTCCTCCCACAGCCCTTGCCCAGTCACACTGCCCGCCCACGCCCCTGGCTGGCTGCGGCCTGTCCCCAGGTCTTCCAGTCTGACACCTGTGCCTTCACTGAGAACACCTCCAGTCCCCCTGGACGCTGCGGACTCCTCCTCCAGGCCTCAGCCTTCCCCATCCTGCGCCTCCCCTCCTCCAAGAATGTTCTTTGAATTTCTATCCCTTTGCCCAAATCCATGCCTCGTGTGTAGTAGGTGCTCATCTATGTCGTCGCTTGAACACATCAGTGAACCAAGCCCAGCTTTGTCTCTACTGTGTGAGCAGCTTGGACATGTCACTTTCCACCTGAGCCTCAGTTTCCCCATCTTTAAAATATTTCTATGGGCCTGGGGATGTGGCTTCATGGTAGAACTCTTGCCTAGAACGCGTGAGGCCCTGGGTTCCATCCGCAGCTCCGCAGAGGGGGAAGATGGACACTGCAGGCCCTCCTACCTCCAGGCCGTCAATCACTGTAGACATTTTGCAGCTAGCACCCAATTGCAGGGCAAGGCTGCGGCTATGCCAGCTGAGCCGCTGTTCACAAAACTGAGGGGTTCTGAAGGGAGAAACCCATTTCCGAGAGCAGCAGCAGGAAGAACCAGGGCCCTGGAGGCAGGCAGTCCTGGGTTCCAGTGTGTACAACCCTCTCTAGCCAGGTGACTCTGAGCGACTGCTAAATGACTCTGGACCTCAGTTTCCTCATTCCTAAAATGGGGCCATTATACCCTCCTCTGAATTGAGTGGATTATATTAAATCACAATCTCCCCAAATTGAGCCGACACATGGAAAATGCTAAAATTGAAGAACCTCCCCAGACACGCGCCGCCCCGGGATTATGCACAGGAGGCGTGGGGCCCCGGCCTGCGCCCCCACACACAGGGCCGTGACCCAGCTATTTCTTAAATGCCTTCCCAAAGGGAAGGGAAATCCAGCCTGACCGAATCCAGGCCCTGGGGTGGGGCCCTAGGGCCCCTGCTCCGCCCTCCTTCAGGCCCGGATGTGGGCCCACCCACACCCGATGCCCGCCCGCCGGGGCGGCTCACCTCCCTCGCGCAGGGCGCCCCAGCCGGTGATCCAGCAGTGTAGTCCCGGCTCGAAGAAGTGGGACCGCGCGGGCAGGCAGACGGGGCGCACGGCGGCCGAGCGCACCACCGGGTGGTCCAGCTGCAGCAGGGCCACGTCGTAGTCGTGGCTGTCCTCCTCGTGGTACGGATGCAGGACCAGGCGGCTCACCTTGAAGGACACCTCGCCCGGCCAGCGCGAGTTCTGCCGCACCTTGCCCAGGAACACGGTCCACAGCGCCGGCGAGGCCATGCTGGGGGCGGGTGGGGAAGGTGTGGCTCAGCCGCTGCCTCGCACTGGAGAGCCAGTGACAGCCAGCTTCCCCACCTGGGCCGCCCTGGCCCTGTCCTCCAGGCGGCCCTGTCCTCCCAGCCTGGTCGGGGTGGACGGAGCCGAGCTCCTGGGCCCTGGCCTGGGCTCCACCCCAGCCTCTTCCCTCCGGGATAAGTGCGCGCCCATCCGGGCCTCGGGCCCTCGTCTGTGAGGTGAGATGGCTCTTTCTGCTCTGGTCCTCAGCAGAACGAGCTGAAGTATTAGCCAAGCAGTGGACAAATATTTCTCTCCTTTTTCGTGTTTGCAGGTGGCTGCTGGGAACTCAGGCCTGCTTGTGGGGAGGGAGCGAAGCAGAAGGGGCCAGGAGGTCTCCTGGAGGGCAGGTCAACAGGCCTGCTTCACCTTGCGGGCAGTGAGGAGTCTGGGCATTCAAGGGAGCCTGGTGGTCAGCGCGCACCTAGAGAGGGCTCCCTGGTACCCAGCAGAGGGCAAAGGAGAGCTGGCCTCTGCAGTGAGAGGGCCCTGTGGGGCCTGGAGCCCAGACCTGAGTGGAGAGGGTTCCACCTACCACACAGACGGGAAAGAGAGCTGTGGGCTGGGTAAGGCCACCCGGGGCTTCCTGCCCTGCCTACCACCCGCTTCCCGCTCAGACTGTGGCCAAGGTGTCAAGGCTGATGCCCAGCTCAGGCAGCTCTGTCCTCGGTTCTATCCCCAGCATCCAGCACAGCCTCTGGCACACAGTAGGAGCACAACAAACATTGCTAAGTGAGTGAATGAATCACAGACCAACTTAAAGATGCCAGAGGGGCTCAGAGGGCTTGAGCCAGGCGCCCAGCAACAGCAGGTTCCTGGTAGAGCCGGAGCCAAATCACAAGTGTCACAATAGCCTGTGTGGAGCTTCCACTCAGCTTTTCCTACCCACAGCTCTTGTGGTCTAGGCCCCCGTGTGGCCTCCTCACCTGTCTTCCTGGAAGCAGTGCGCAGCTGTGATCACCCAGCGGTCAGCGATGAGAGCCCCTCCACAGATGTGTCGACCGCGGACCTGGAGGCTGGCCTGCCACGGCCACTCACCCTCGGAGGACACGGCGCCACCCACAATGCGGCTGGAGGGGCCCTGGAGGCCACAGTCTGGAGGTGGGAGGGAGTCAGGGGTAGGGGGGTAGCCAGTGAGAACCAGTGAGGAGGAAGGGCAAAGGGAAGAGACCAGAGACGGGCGCCAGAGGCAGAGACACATGGAGAGAGTCCCGTCCAGCCTCCCAGGGGGCCTCCAGCCTCCCTCAGCCCCCTCCATCCATCCGCAGGTGCTGGTGGGCAGGCTCACCACAGTGGCGCTCATCCGAGCCATCCCTGCAGTCCGGCCGCCCATCACATTGAGGGTTGGGCTTCTTCACGCAGCTCCCGTCCTCGCACTGGAAGGTGAATGTCCCACATGGCACTCCTGGTGGGGGGCAGGGAGGCCACAGAAGGTGGGTCCTGGAGCCCCAAGGGAGCCTTCCAGGGTGATGCCCAGGAAAGATGGTGCAGGGAGAGGCCAAGGGGAGCCTGGGAGAGGTGGCATTTGGACTGACGGTCTCCTGACTCCTTTAGGGTCTCCTCTGAAAGGCCACAGCCACCCAGCACCCTGTCACTGCACTCTGACTGGTCTGCCCAGAACAAGGCTGTGTCACCTCTCAGAATGGAGCTCCTGCCACAGCATGGCGCCTCTCCTCCTGTGTGGTGCCTGGAGGTGGAACTGTGCTCCACTTTCAGAGAGAGTCCCAGGAGCAGGGCTCGCCTCCTCCGACACAGGAAGGCTCCTGTCCCTGCCTGGCGCCCTCCTGTTCCTCACTGCGCAGTACCATACAGAGCCTGCTGCCCCCACCTGGTCCCCTCTGGCCTCCTTGCCTCCTCTGCCTATTTATTTATTTATTTATTTATTTATTTATTTTTTTTAATAAATGTCTTTATTTTATTGCTTTGTATGTGGTGCTGAGGATCGAACCCAGGGCCTCACGCATGTGAGGCAAGCGCTTTACCACTGAGCTACAATCCCAGCCCTCCTCTGCCTATTTAAATTCCAGCTCTTCTCAAGGCCTAGAACCTGCCTCCTCTAGGAAAGCTTCCGCCCCCCCCCCCCGGTCTTCCCACATTACTGGACACAGTGTCCAGACTGTGGTCAGAGGAATCATCAATCATGTCCTCCTACTAATAGGTAACTCCCGGAGGGCAGGGGTCACGGCTCTGATGTGATTCCCACTTCCTCCAGCCCTGCCTGGTCTGTCATTGGGTGGGCTGCAAGTGTTGGTTGGTTGGTCAGTTGCAAGGATGGATGGATGCATGGGTGGATGGGTGGGTGGATAGATGGATGGCTGTGTGAATATGGATGGATGAGTGGGTGGGTGAGTGGGTGGGTGAGTGGGTGGATGGATGGAAGGATGGGTGGACAGATGAGTGGGTGGGTGAGTGGGTGGATGGATGGAAGAATGGGTGGGTAGATGAATGGATGTGTGGGTGGATGGATGGGTGGATGGATGGGTGGGTAGGTGGGTGGATGGGTGGGTGGATGGATGGATGGATGGGTGGGTGGATGGATGGGTGGATGGGTGGATGGAATAGTGGACTCCCAGAAAAGTCATTGGGAAAACCAATAAATGGATAGTTCTGTGGATAGGGAGAGAGATGATTGGATGAGGCAATGGATAAATGACTGATTTTATCAAATGATGTATAAACATGGTGATGTGGGAGACCAGAAGCTGGCTGGATGGATGAATGGACAGACGGACAGATGGACAGTTGGTTGGAATGGGCAGGTGAATGGACAGACACACAGGTGGATAGAATGGCATAGGCACAAATAGTTGGTGGGTGTTTGGTCAGGAGGGCAGAAGCCTTTGCTGGGGATGTGTGCAGAAGGGCCGGGGGACTGGCTATGCCCTTTGACTTCCCTCCAGATCCTCGTGGGCCCCGCCCTACCTTCTTGGCACTGCTCTTCGTCACTGCTGTTGAGACAGTCAGGCTGCCGATCACAGACCCTGGACAGTGAGACACATGTGCTGTCCTCTTGGCACTGGAATGTGGCTCTGCACACTGAGGGGACAGAGGGGGGCCAGTGGGAGGACACCCGAGGGCCAGGCTGGGACTTGGCCTTGGCCGTGGTACCCATGGAATGTATGTGTCATCACCCACAAATCTTGTGAGGGGTCACATATCTTTCTCAGCTACTGTGCACTTGAGTGTCGCCCCAACACGGTGAGATACCCCATTTCATTGGTACAAGCAGAAATGAAGTGACTTGCCCAAGGTCCCCTGGCTGGGCTAGAAATGGAACCTAGATGCCAGTGTTCACATGTGCAGCCCTTTCCCTGGAACCGCAGCAAGTCAGCCTGCAGGGAGCACATCTCTGTCTCCTCCTGCTTCTCTCCTCCTGGACTGAAAACTAATGGCAGGAGAGGGGACATCTGCCTGGCTGCCTGGACCGCGGCTCTAGGGGTCAGCAGCCAGGATTCAGGGCAGAGGTGTTATTCCAAGAGACCCCTGGCTTAGGGGACCACCAAGGGCTCCTCCCAGGGCTGGGCAGTAAGAGCTGGCAGCCTGGGCCCCTGGAGTGAAGGGATGAGGACTCCACCTGAGAGCGAGTGGTGAAGAGTTGTCCCCTGGGCTGCCCAGGCCCTGACAGCGCCTGCCCAACAGCCTCCCCTTCCTGATCCTCCCCTCGCCCTCCCTGTTCCTTCTGGGAAATCTGGCCAGGACCCACAGCTGGGGTGCTGGCCTGGTGGGCAGAAACCCTGAGCTGAGGGTCAGGAGACCCGAGTTCCAAGTTGTCCCTGCCACTGCCCCCCAGGGTGGCCCTGGCGAGGCTGCTTCCCTCTTGCCATCTCAGCACAGTGAAAATCCCGACTCCTGGGCGCCCACAGGGGAACAGCATGTGCCTGCATGACGGGGGCTCAGCTGGCACCGTGCGGGGCAGGCAGGCGAGCGGAGGGCGGGAGGGAGGCTCACCGCAGTTCCTCTCATCCAGGCCGTTGGGACAGTCCTTGATCCCGTCACAGGCCGGGACACAGAGTCCGTTCACAGAGCAGAGGAACTCTCCGGGGCAGGCTGGGACCACAGGCGGCCATGGAAGCAGGGAGGGCACCATTAGGACGAGGATGTGCACACACGTGCATGAGCGGGCACAGGCCGGTGTCCGTGTGCAGCCACATGCACGAGCACCCACGTGGGTGTGCATGGGCCTGAGCACGCGTGACAGCCGAGCACGAGCACACGGAGCTGCGTGCATTGGTGTCCTCACAGGCACACACACGCACGCGCGATCCCCGCCTCCGGCAGCCACATGAGCAGCAGGGAGAGGCGGCGGGCTCCCGGGGTCCCCGCTGCACACTGCCCGCCATACTCACGGTCTGACTGGTTGTACAAGCTGTAGTGCACCCGCACCCCGGGGCCCGTGAGCGAGATCTGGGAGGTGAAGTTGATGGTGATGCCGGCCGTGGTCACCATGGGGATCCTCTCAGCATAGGGCTGCAGGGTGCGCAAGCCGCACAGCCTGGGGGTGACCAGAGACAACTCAGGGACGCACGGCAGTTCAAGGGAAGGCGCTGCCTGGGCCCCTGTGCACAGAGAGGGCACGGACAGGACTGCCAACAGGAGTAGGAGCCACACACACCCAAGTCCTGTCTTGATTTCTCCTGTGAGTGTCTGCGCACCCTAAAGTCATCCCTAGGAAGCAGCCAGCTCTGTTCCTCCCCTGCTCCAAAATGTTCAATGGCTCCCCATCGCCTACGGAATAATGTTCAAAGTCTAGATTCCAGTCCAGTCACCCAGGAGCTGTGAGATTCTAGCTAGTCAGGGTCCTTCTCGAAGTCACACTTTCCTTCCTTATTTTATAAGGAAAATGATTTCTGCTGACCTTGGATCTGACAAAAGGCTCCTCTGTGCCATCAGGGGCAAAAGATCTTGACTGACCAGTCTCTAGACAGGGGAGGTCACTCCCCTTGTGCCCGGAGTGGCATGAGAGGCAGCGTTCCCCCTTCAACGTTGTCCCTCTGCTGGGACAGCTGGCAGGAAGGCTGGTCCTTCCTCTAGGACCCCTAGTCTGGTGCTGATGGGCATTGCTCCAGGCACAGCCACACCCAGGTGGGACCACACCTGCCCAGGTGCTCCCTCACATCCTCCTGGCAGCCCTCCCCATCAGGAAGATGCTCAATTGGAAAAGGGCAGGTGAGACAGCCACCACGGGAGGCGGAGACTGCCCCGGATAGCAGGCAGCAGGCCTCTGTTGAGGGGACATCTGGACATCTCACCTCAGAGCAGGTGCAGGCACCTCTGGAACGATGAGGCCCTGCCCCAAGCAGCGGGGGTCCCTCCATCCCAGGTGGGACACCTTCACAATACACATGGGGACAGCTCACCTGCTCACAGGGATTCCCCCACAGGAGCAGATAGGAACATATTTGCAGCGGAGGTCATACATGGAACACGGGCCCAAGGCCTCCAGAGAGGGATGAGATCCTCCAGCCAGGAACGGAGCAGAGGGCCGGGAATAGCCGGAGTATGGAGGGAGCACCCCGTGACACATGGCCCCGCAAGCCGGGCCAGAACCTCATTCCCAGGGCCAGGACTTCCAGAACACGAAGAAGACCCAACACTCAATGGGGCAATCAGTTAATTAACCACCAGACAATCAAGGATGAGCCTCCAGGGCAGCAGTGTTCCCAGCCTCCCCTGCAACGGCACCTGGCCAGGGAGACCCGCTGTCAGCCTCCACAGGAGGCTCCGGAGGGGTGGTGTCGAGGTGGGGCAGAATCCCGCTGCCCATGACCCCTGGATGCCCTGGCCTGCTGGGCATGGAGCCCCCTGGCTCATACAGCACGCTGAGCTCTGGGGACTGAGCCCCTCGATGCCCCCTCCAGGGGCCAGGGCTAGACTCAGGCCTCCTGATAGTCTGTCTCCAGACACAGCGGCCTTGTTCTTTTCTTCTTCTTCTTCTTCTTATTTTTGTGGTGCCAGGGATTGAACCCAGGGCCTTGTGCTTGCGAGGCAAGCGCTCTACCCACTGAGCTACGTCCCCAGCCTGCAACCTTGTTCTTGACCTTGCACCCACTAGCAGTTCTCAAAGTGCAATCTGGGGACCCCTGAGGATCCAAAGTCACTTTCACAGTGATGCTCTGTAGTTGGCTTCTCTCACCCTCGTTCTCGCACCATGATAAGGCGGAACTTTCCAGACACTATGTGAGACATGATATCATTATCTAGTGAACGCAGAAGCAGATGTCAGGGTCATCAGGGTCTCTTAAGCCAGTTATTAGAGAAAGTTGCAAAACGTTTAAAATGACTCTTCTCCTGTCACTAAATCTTTTTTACTGACACTAATTTTCCACAAAATGTTATTCCCATTAACACATACTAGGTTTATTATTATTTTAAAGGAATTATAGTAGTCCCCACTTTTCCACTGGGAATACCTCCCAGGATCCCACGTGGGTTCTATTTCTGCCTGTTCATAGTTATCTATGATAAAGTTAAATTTATAAATTAGGCACAGTAAAAGATTAACAATAACTAATAATAAAATAGAAAAGTTGTAGCCATATGCTAAAATACAGTCACTTAAAGCTCATGAATTATTTCTGTAATGTTCTACTTGATATTTTCAGATCTTGTGACTTTGAGTGGCTCAAACTATGGGCAAGAGGAAACAAATGTAATAACTATTTTAAACAATCTCAGGTTAATTTCTAATATTGTAAATATAGCCATATAACCTGCATAAGCAAAACCTCTGCATGCTACTCCATCATTCTAAATAGGGTAAAGGGGACCCAGGATAGAAAACTTTGACAACCAAGGTCTTGCACCTAAATGCCCCAGCCCCAGCTGCACCTGAGGGGCACAGGGCACCACCAGGGGGCGCCCAGGAGCAAGCCAGGCCCTTTTCAGACAATACACCAACCCTTGGTTTTTAGTGGGGACCAGGGGGCTATCATGGGTTTTTATCCTCTGAGGCTGCCAGGAAGTGGACAGGGACGCTAGGGGCTGGAATAAGGGCAGGGGAATAAGGAGTCAAGTGCACCCCAAGAAATTTACAATGCAGGGATGTCGGGTCATTGTTCCCACACCCCATGGAGAAGTCGTGGGGAGATGGGGAGGAAATGAGAGCCCCGTTGGAGGGAGTGGAAAATATCAATCTAGAGAAGCTGCATGGTTGCCTGGGCCTTGGGCAGGGCTCTGAGGCACCAGTGCAGCAAGCGGGATGTCCCCTCTGCTGGCAACGGGCCCGTGGCTGGCACTACTTGCCCCGGGGCTCCAGCGCCTGCAGGAACCTGCCCGTCACAGGCAGTCTGTGGTGCCTGCTCTGGAGCAGGGGCTGGGGTGGGGTACTGGGGACAAGCCTCTCCTCATCCAAGAAGCTTCTGTCCTCTGACCCTCCGAGGCACGTGACCTGAACACGCCTGTTCAGCCGGTGCGGTGCTACAGGTTATTTTAGGTGACTAGCTAATTTCACATAATAACAGTAAGAAACCCTGAAACACAGGCTGGGACCAACAGGCAGGGCGTGTGACCCTGTGAGCCAGGGCCCTCTTTTCCCCAAGCAGCCCGCCTCCCGAAGCCTGGCACCGGCCTGGCCACTTGCTCATCTGAGTTTTTTCTTCCTGCCGCGGAGGCTCCTGGGCTCACCCAACCTCTGGCTCTCCCATCTTCCCGCCTCCCAAGGCCTCTCATGAGCACCAGGAGCTGCGGCTGCGTGTCCCCTGAGCCCACACCCAGGCACTCATACCCACCCTTCCTAAGGACAGGTTAAAGGGAAAGAAGGACGAGAAGACAGGCACTAATGAGGGGATGGCAATGTTCAGCATGGTGGCCAGAGCTCTGGGTCTGGCCCTGCAGAAGTGAGTTTGAAGTTTTGCATCTGAACAGCCTGTGTGGCCTTGGGGACAAGACCCCGCCTCAGGAAGCTTTAGGTCTCATATCAGTGAAACGGGATGGCAGTATCCCATATGTGAGGTTTGGGGAAGCACCTGGGAAAATGACTTCTGTGACAGCACAGTGCTGACCAGTCAGGCTGTGGCCATTTAGGGCACATGGAGCCCTGACTCTACCACAGCCAGCACCAGCATGGGGTGGCCGCCAGGGCACTGGCTGCCCAGGGCCTAGGTGGGGAGCAGAGAGGCCCCCAGAGTGAGGCTGGCCACAGGGGCTCCTGTAAGCTCAGCAGCACACCCCCCGCCTGCCCTCAAGGGTTAGGAGTGAGTGGAAATGGCTTTGCAGGTCACAGGAGAGGAAGCTGGTGAGGGACAAGTTCCCGGAAAGGGGGAAGCCTGCACTGCGGTAGCACCCAGTGAGGTGGCTTCTGCGAAACCGAGAAGCCAGTGGCTGCATCTCAAGAGGACAGATCCCTCCACTGCCCCCAAGCCACTAACAGGCATGGGGGTTCAGGAGGTCACAGTGCCAAGAGAAACTGGGTCTAGAGAGATCACGGCTGGGCAAGGCTGGTGCCCAGCTGCTGGGGTTCTGGCCAGCCTTTCCTGTCCGTGTGGCCTGAGGGCTCAGGCACCTTGTCCCCTGACCCACCCCCTTGCCTTCCCATCAAGGAGCCAAAGGGCTGGGCCTGCCCACCCTACACCCCCGTGCCCCAAAGCCTGCCTCCCCAGACCCACCTGCCTCTCCACCCACGCCAGGTTTCCCAACAGACGCTCCTTCAGAGTTTCCCAGCATCAGCAGAGTGATCGCTGTCAACACCGACAGGGCCAGGGATGCAGCCCGGCGGAGCACGTGCCAGCCCCTGGGGGGCCATCCAATGCCCAGCACCTCAAACAAGACCCAAGACCCATGATGAGCTGTCCAGGCTCCTGGGAGGCAGCGACCCCTTCTACAGGAGCCTGGAGAGCTGACCAGGCTCCACTGGATGCCCCTGGCTCCTGAGTGAAGGTCTGGAAGACAGGGCTGGGGCACCCAGGCTGCTCTCAGAGGAAAGGGTGACAGGGGCTCTGCATTACCACCGCTCCCACCACGTCCAGTGCATTGGTGGGGAAGGAGCAGCCGAGGAGCAGCAAGTGGCGGGCTGCTCAGGCGGGGAGGAATCCACATGAGCGTGAGCACTCGGGCACGAGCACACGCCTGTGTGCGCACGCACACACACAGACACGCAGATGTGTGCCCACACGCTCTGAAGCAGGCTGCCTGGGCTCAACACTGGCTTTATGAGCTGGGTGACTTTGCACAGATGACTTTGTCTCTCTGTGCTCACTGGTTGCTACAGTTTGGATGTGTTCCTGGAATTCATGTGTTAGAAAGGTAACCCCTGCCGTCAGGCGTTAGTGATATTTGGAGGTGAGACCTTCGGGTCAAGGGTGCTCCACTCTCATGAAAAGATTAATGGATTAATTCATGGGTTAGTGGGTCATCTTGAGAGTGGCTCTGTCTTGCCATATGATACCCTCTGCCATGTTATGATGCAGCACGAGGCCCTCACCAGCTGCCAGCATTGTGCTCGGGGACTGCCCAGCATCCAGAACTGTGAGTCAAATAAACCTTTACTCTTTATGAATTACCTTGTATCAGGTATTTTGTTACAGTCACAGAAAACAGACTAGGACACTGGTGCAAGCACCTGCTTCCTTGCTGAATTGGTGGGACTGAAGAAGACAGTGCTGTGACCTTTATAAGGCTGAGTGCCCAACTGGCACAGTGAGAGCCAGGTATTAGTGAATGGTTAGTGCCACATGGAGCTTCATTACCTATGCCTGCATGTGCCAACATTCTCTACGCATTATCTCATTTAATCTTCAGCCTGCGAGGGGCGTCTGTTTCATGCCCCCACCCTTTTTTGGCAGTGATGGGGGTGGAATATGAGCCTCATGCAAGCTGGGCAAGTGCTCTGCCACTGAGCCACACCCTCAGCCCTGGGGCACATTTTTGAGCTGAGTTCTGAGGCAGCTGGGAGAGGGAAGGCCTCACCCAGGCAGGAAGCCAAGGAGCCCTGGCACACCTGCCTTCAACATCAGCTCTTTCTGCCTCACTGGACTCATCCGGAATGACATTTGTTGGGAACTCAAAATCAACTTGTTCAGGAGACAGCCTTCTGCTGGGCAAATACCTAAAGGCTGGGCCCGGCTGCCTGACCCTCGTGCTTCCCAGATAAGGACAGGGGAATGCAGACTTCCAGCACCTCCCACTCACAGGAGGCCAGGGAGCTGGAGGGTGAGGGCAGGGTAAGCATGTGGCCTTCCGACCCGTCCCCCACCTGGCCACCTGCAAAGTCCCTCCCAACACTGAGGGGCAGAAGACCAGAGGCCAAGTCGCAGCGCCCCCAGCCTCAGCTTCTCCATCTGTACAGTTGGTTGGACTCAATGACCAGTCCAGCCCCCCTATGGCCAGTTCAGTGGGGCTTGGGAACTCTGCAGGTCCCTTCTGACCCCTCCTGGGGCCCACAACTCGGCCATGCCAGCGTGGTCCCATTTCCCTGCCTGTGTCCCCATTCCAAACATCCCCATTACATGGGAAGCTCGTGAGTTCGGAGCACCCAGCAGCCAGACCTCTGTCCACCCTGGCCCGCCTGCTTGGGGGGCAGGAAGCAGCCCCCGCTGGGGCAGGGTGAGGACCTCCATCCTGCATCCCACTGTGAGTGGCCGGGGCTGGGCATGGGAGAGGCCTGCCTGGACCCACCCGGGTGCCATCTAACCCTGACTCTCAGTGCCATCCCCCCAGGCGTGGAGCCAAAGGACCCATGCCCTGAGCTGAGCACCGAGCTCTCATGCTGCCCTGGCACCTGGTGGATGGAACCGCCCTGAGCTGGGGGTGGGGAGTGGACCCAAGACCATTCACCTCCTTCCCAGTCAGCCGTAGTGGCAGGAAAACACGTCACCTTCATTCACAGAACTGTGAATCATAGGCCAATCTTAGGGTCACCCTGAGGACACTGGTAGCGATCCCCTCTCTTTCTCAGCTTGGGTGGGGAAGGGGGCCCTAAGGGTGCTCCATGAAGAAGAGGGGCAGCCACACCCAGAAATGTCCCCACTCCCCTTGCTAGGAGGTCCCTCTGTTCCGCAGACAGCACAGGCCCAAGTCACACTGCAGACATTTCTTGCCCTTCCTTTTAGTCACGCTCCTTGATAAACTGCAAAAAGCCTGGACATGGAATCACGATCCCTGAGCATTGTCAATCCCTGTCACCTTTCATGGGGACAGTCGTTTCTGATAGGGTTGACTGACAAGCAGAGGACAAGTGTTGGTGAACGGGGACACCACATGCAGAACTTGAGAATCCTAGCATTCTGGAACCTTCCAAATAGAATATTGAAAAATCGGATGCTCAAAATCTGTGAAGCCAAGAAATCAAGAATTCTAGAATTGCATGCTAAAAATATCCTAGCATATCAGATCTCCAGTATCCCAGAGTGGGATGGGAAGGCAGAGGCCCCTGCTATTAGACGCAGAGTCCTCTCTTCAGTGACCCTGACAAGATGACCCTACTCACAGGGAGGGGAAGCGTCCCGCGCTCTGCAATGGCTGCTTCAAGGTCCTCCCCCCTCCCCAGACCTTTTCTCTCCAACGAAGGAGCTGTAGGAGGGAGGACTCCTTCACTCCAGTGGGCTCCCTCCCCTCCCAGCCCTTCCCCCAGCACGGTCAGCCCAGTCCTGGACTCGCTTCCCTCCCTGGACAGGATGTCCCCACATGGCATTTAGGCGCTGACTCTCCACCATCTGGAATGCCCCCTGAGGTTCCCATTCCCTGCTTTGCCCAGATGAAGGGCTCCCAGCCTCCCTTCACCTCCCTTGCCCACCCTCAGGACCAGCAGTGGCCCTGGATGGCTAGCCCCAGGGAGCACTGACCTGTCATTCTGCCGAACCCCACCAGTGGCCTTGGTGACACACCTCTCTTAGCCAGATGCCTCTACTGTCCCCTCCTCAGAGGGGCTGGCTGCTTAGTCAAGGACTGTCTTACTAAAAGAGGGGCAGAGGGCAGAACTACAGAACAGCGTGGGTGCCCTGCAGGGGACCCAAGGGACGAGGGCATCCCTGAGTGACCCTGGTCTCTGTGGGAGCAGTCAGTACCAAAGATAGTGTCTGACTCTGGCTGTGCAACTGGGAGTCAGGATGAGGGACAAGGTGCCTCACGTGCACTTGCATGGGCCTGGGGAGCCCCTGAGTGCCCCTGGGTTCTGTCTCCTGCCTCATCTCAGTGATGGACTCCGGGTGCCTGACACAGGACTACAGCACCCGTGGAGATGCAACCATTTGGCGTCTGAGGTCAAGTATGTGGCTGAGACCCTGGAGCAGCAGGAAAGGCAGGGCCGGGCCATGCTGGGGTGGGGCTGGGGCGGGGCCAGGGCGGGGCCAGGCCAGACCGTCGCCCCAGGCACCAGCTTCAGCCTCTGCCCACTTCCCTTGACTGCTCCTCTGAGGACTTGAGCTCCCAGGTGGGGTACCTGGGGGGAGGGGGAGGGCCCTGGGAGGTGGTACCTCCGGTTCTGGATCGTCCATTGGCCCTGGGTACATGGAAGGTCGATCTTCTGCCTCCGAAGCGCATAGGCATCAAACCAGAGGGCAAGGCCGTAGTCCAGAGAGGGAACCTGGGAGGAAGGAGCGTGTCATCAGGCAGCTCGTGGGGAGGGGCCGGCTGGACGGTCAGCTCCCAAGACAACCCTGGGAGAGGGCGGGCCACTGACAGTCCCAGCTGCAGCTGAAAAGTGACAGTTACTCAACAGACAGAGGTCCCCATAGCCATCAGGGAGACCCTGGCTATGCTACCCCCCCCCCGCCCCCGTCCTGGCAGGATTGGTACCCAGACCTCAGCCTGTGGGCTTTCAGCAGGACAAGACACTGCCCCTTCCCATCCTGGGTCCCGGAGGCCTGTGGAGAGCTGGGGGCAGGGCTCACCGTGATGTGCCAGGAACAGTGGGTGCTGGGGGAATAGTAGCTGGGGAAGTAGGGTGTGCTCAGCACACCCTGTGGGTCCAGGCGGCCCTCCAGCGTCACGTTCGCCTGGCAGGCTGTGCCGGAAAACAGCTGTAAGGCAGAGTCCCTGGCGCCACCCACTGTACTTCCAATTGAGTGGGGGCAGCTTGCAACCCACACCCACCCCCTCTGGTGCTTTTATGAACATGAGCCTCAGATTCCTTATCTATAAAATGAGGGAAATAATGGTTCATAGCTCATAGGGCAGCTGAGTAGATTAAATAGACGTGAAATGCTCAAACAACCTGGCACGTAGTAAGTGCTCAGTAAATGTTAGCTACTGACATCAGTAGCGCAGCACTTACCAGTTCACAAAATGTGCTCACAACTGCACCAGCCTCACAGTTATGACGTGAGGGGGCATTTCCCCTTTTCAAAGGTGAGGTTCAGAGCAGGTGGGGTGTAGCTCAGTGGTAGAGTGCGTGCCTAGCATGCAGGAAGCCCTGGGTTTCAGCCCCAGCTTCTCAGAATAGTTCACGGGAGAGCAGCAACTGGCTGGGGTCCTTCCGCGAGAGGCTGAGGGCCAGGGCTCAGGAGCAGGGGAGTCCTCAGCTGCCCTGGCCATCTCTCCCTGGGGCCAGTTGCCAGTCCCCTCAACTTCCCCCCCACACTGTGCCAGGGGCTCCCAAGAAAACCCAGCCAGCTCTCACACCCCCACAGGGTCAGCTGAGGACCCGGTCACTGTCAGAGACCCCGAAGTTGATCCAGGAGAGGCAGGGGACACTGAGTGGGAGGAGCAGAGTGGGGGATAGGTAGGGAGAAGCAGCCATGGGCAAGTGGCCCCCTCTCTGCTGTCCTCCCTTCTCCAGCCGTGGAAATGTGGCAGCTGGCTCTGGCCACCAGGGGACAGCCATGGGTTGGGTGGAGGAGGGAGAGCCAGGGAAGCGGGAGGGTGGGCCTTGCCTTCGCTGTGGGCTCAGGATGCCCAGGGCTCAGCCTCACTGCAGACAGACCTGGTCCACAGTGAGCAGGAGGGTGAAGGGGGCCAGAGACCAGAGGGTGGCAGGGCTGGGGCAGGAAGGGCGGCAAGGGAGAGGAATGGAGGCAGGACGGAGAGGGGTGAAGAGCAGAGGAGCTTCCAGAACCTTCCTCTGCCCCAACCTATGCCCACTAGGGTGGAGGAGGTGAAGAGGCACAGGGAGGCCCTGGGCTCCTGTCCTGCCCCTTCCCAGCCCACCCCACAACCCCTGACCTCACCCTGGATGGCCACTGGCTGCACAGAGAGCAGGAAGGGGTCGTAGTAGCTGTGCAGACCCTTCTTCCAGACCACCGCCATGACGGCGCCCGATGCCAAGACCTCCAGTACGGGCTCCTGGCGGCTGCAGCCATAGACCCTGGCAGAAGAGAAGGATGGTCATGGCGGGCCAGGGTCTGGTGGGCCAGGGGACCAGGGGGTCAGGGGGCCTGCAGGCAGGCTGCTGGAGGATAGAGGAGGGTGCATGGTGGTCTGAACAGTGGGTTCCAGGCCCAGGTTGTGATTGCTGCTGTGTGCCCATAGGCAGGTGCCTGTCCCTCTCTGGGCTCAGGGGACTGACCAGAAGCCCTGCAAGTCAGGCTCATTTCTAAGGTATGAGAGGCAAGGGTTCCCCAGATGAAGTTTCCAGTTCAACTCTGACAGCGACCCAGCTCCAGCAGCCCCCGCCACATGCCTCAGAGTCACTGTGATCCCCGAGCGATCCTGATGGCTGGCACCTGAGGGGCCACTCCCGCCACACCCTGACTCCTGGCCTTGCTCTGGGCCGGGACAGACTCAGGGCAAATAACAGCATTTAGAATCACAGACCTTCAGATCTGGAATGTCAGCCCTGAAAAGATGCTTCTGAGATTGTCAAGGTCGATGCCTGGTTTCCAGATGGGGAAACTGAGGCCCCACCTACAATGACAGGGATAGGCAGCGCCCCGCACCAGCTGTGATGGCAGGTCCCTTCCCACGGACGTCATGCCCTTCTCAGAGAGGGCTGATCCCAGCTCACCAGCCTCTGGAGTCCTCGCTAACCCTGTGGACCAAGGCCCAGGAAGCTAATCTCTTGCCTTCCTAGACCAGGCCACCTGATGTCCCCCAGGGAACTGACTGCATGCCTACTGTGTGCACCCACAGGGCCTCGGGGAGAGAGTGGGCGTTGCTGGGGGAGCGGCAGGTCCTGGGCAGGGAGTCTGCCAAATGGTCAGCACACAGGGCTCCGGCCCCAGCTGGCCAGGAGCAGGAGGATGAGCCCAGGGTCTCACAGGGGTCTCCTGGAGCCCAGGGTCCGGGGAGGTGAGTTTCCCCTGACCCCTGTCAGGGCTCTTGCAGGGGATGGGGCGGCCTCCTGTCCCAGGGGCCTCTCCCTGCCTCCTTCCTAGCTGGTGGCCTTCTCTGCCGCCCACCCACACCATGCCCTCCTCACCTTGCAGGCTAATCTCTCTGGGGTTAAGAGAGATAAAAGGACATGAAGAGACAGGGAAGGTCTCTCATCTTAATGGTGCTTTTAGCTTTTATCATTAGGGGTTAGTTTACTAACTTTCAGCGGCTTTTATAAATAAAACATGAAAGCACAGAAACAAGCCCTGTGGTTAAAGCTGAAGGAGTCCCATCTGCTGTCACCACCAAAGTCCCCCTCCCCCACCCCAGCACAGCTCTGGGGGGATGTTTGAAGACTCAAGTCACTTTAGATCTTCTCCAAGGATCCCCGATGGAAAGAGCCACGGACCATGGTGAGTAGGGACAGGGCTGAGCCAGCAGCCAGGCCTCATCCCCAGCAGCCACCTAGGGGAGGGAGACACTCAGAGAAGCCCCAGGGGAAGCCCATGATTGTCCCCACCCTCTGGACCTAGAAATCAGATGGTGTCTGGCTTCTCTGCACTTCCCAGAGCCCTCCAGGAACCAGCCCACGCACACCCAGATTGAGGTCACCGCCAGCAGCGGGGGCGGGTGCAGCCTCAGAGCTGGGGACTCAGCGGCCTGGGGAGGGGCGGCACCCAGCTCACCCTAAGGCCCGCCCTCGAACTGAGCATGCAGGTCCCTCCCATCCGCCTAGAAGCTGGCACTGCCCAGGACACACAGAAACGGCACTAGCCTGGGCCTGGCACAAAGTCAGTACTCAGTGACCGAGCTGCCCAGCCAGTGTCCACACCTCCTGCGGAGCCTCACAGGTCCAACACATCTCTGTCTCCCTGTGGGGTGGTGGCCAGACCCCTGGAGGCCAAGGCCATTTCCAGTCTCCTCCCTGCCCGCTAGCCCCTGCCCTCTGCTGTGCCCATGTCCAAAGGCCCTACACCTCTGCTCAAGAACTTTCAATAGCTCCCCACGTATCAAATATTAAAGTCCAAACTGCTCCTGGTACTCAGTGACCTTAACAGGTGGGTCCCAGCTAGACCATATAGAATGTAATGACCGGTACTGCAATACTAGTATTAGAAGAGACCACGCAGCATGTACTGATGCCCTGCATTTGGGGGACACTCGCTGTGGGAAGATGGTTCTCTGATTTGAATTCTCATGGTAATGCTGAAACATAAGCATGATTGTACACTCATTTTTATAGGTGAGAAAACTGAGACTCAGAGAGGGAAATTAACTTGCCTTAGGGTACACAGCAAGAAAACAGCAGAGTGGGGGCATTGGAAGTCCAGGCTGCTGCCTGCCTGAAATCTTCTAACAAGCCATGTGGCCTTTCAGAGCGGACCTTAGGAGTCACCTAGAACAACTGTCTTCTTACAGATGGGGAAACCGAGGCTCTGGGAGGGGCAGGAGACCATCCATGATACAAAACCATTTCCAGCCTCTCCCCCATCCCCAGTCTTGCTGTCCCCCAGATTCCAGACCCAAGGTCACAAAAGCCCTCTGGCTCGGCTGAGCGTGACCTTTGACCCCTACACCCCACCCTGCCCCCCCTTCCCCAGGACTCACGAGGTGATGAGCCTCTTCTCCAGGGGCCCAGCCGCGTCGTACATGGCCAGCCGGTCACGGCACTCAGGCAGGGCCCATTCGAGCCGAAGTTTGAGCATAAGGTCCTCGGGGCCCTGCAGGTGCCATAGGCAGCTGGAGGCCAGGTTGTCGGGCCCCTTTAGCCGCAGGGCCTGGCCCCGGCCCACGTAGCTGTAGCGGTAACAGCCTGGAGGGGGAGAGGGACAGACCCCCTGGTCCCTGTTAGCTGGGGGCCCAGAGAGCTGTGGGGTGGAGAAGGGATCTGGGGGCTGGCCTGGCGTCTGGGTCCCTGTGTGTCTCCTGCTGCTCTCCTCCCCGTCCCCTCCTTCCTCCCTCCCCTCCCCTTCCTCCATCATTCACGCAACTCACTGGGTCCTGCCAGCGACACTGGGGGGGGGGGGGGCAGGAGTGAGGCCACCACACCAGCCCCGGCCACAGAGAGGGCAGTTCCTGCCACAGCCGCTCCGGGGAGCCTGCACCCATTCACAGACCTGATCCACACAGATCTGGGTTCCTCAGTTCACCACCCAATACCCTGGGCCCGATGTCCTCATCTGGAGACAAGGACAATATCACCTGCAGGGACTCCTGGAGTGCCGGGTACACAGTAGGTGCCCAATAAAGGCAGGTGGGGGGGAGGCAGAAGTAAGGAGAAGTCCCATGACCTGTCACCCTCAGGTGGCCCCACTTGATGCCAGGTGCCTCCTGTCTTAGGTTTCATCTACGAGCTTTGAAGCAGCTCTGGAGCTGGCAAGGCAGGGCCGGGCACCTCCTTCCCTCATCCACCCACAGTGGTTACTGAGCACCCACATGGGTCCCGACCAAGCCCCACGGGCACACAGTATCTCATTGAAACCTCCCCCTGAGCTCATGAGGCAGGGAGGCCGAGTGTTCTGCCCGGAAGCGTAAGGACTTAGGAATGAACTCTAATGACTCCAATTATTCCTCGGCTGTGTGACTCTGGGCCAGTGGCTTAGCCACTCTGCGTCCTGGTAAAAGGATCCAGTCATAATGCCTGTTCCACCTCCTTCCCTGGGTGGCTCTGAGGATCCAGAGGGGGATGGAGGTGCGTGCTCTGCTCTGAGGCTGCTGCCGGTGGCTCAGCTCGCTGTCCCCCACCCCTGCCACCCTGACCCTAGCGGCAGCTGATCTCCCCAGAGAAAGCTCTGGTATGGGCCTGGGAGCAGCAGGCCTCTGCTCTCTGCCCCCCGAGCTGGGCAGGGCGCCTGGCCGCTCCTGGACTCTGGTGCCCTTTCACTCCTGCTCCACCCCAACACTTTGCTCTTGCTATTTTAATAATTCCTTTTTTAGGGTAATAATTAAGTGTGTCCTGAACCAAACACAAAGTGCAGCATAGCAGGGCAAGCCTGCCAGGGCAGTGTGCGTGGGTACCTGAGCCCCTGGGCACCTGGGCACATGGACCGCGGTGCAGAGAGGGCAGGCTAGAGGCCAGGCCGGGACGGGGGGCCCGGCTGTGCACTAACCTTCTTCTCTCCAGTCCCTCCACCCCATTCCCCACTGAGATCCGAGAGAAGGTGACCCTGGAGGCTACTCCAGGTCCACGGAGCTGACAGAGGGGCTCTTGCCTATGACCTTAAAAAAGAGGTCACTGCCATAGCAGGAGGAAAGGCACGGAGTTCTAACAGCCATCCTTCCCCTGACCAAAAACCAAATTATCCAAACAGAGAAATAAAGCAAAAATGATTGTTGTACTGAGAGCCGTGTGGATACCACACACTAGGGCAGAGCTTCTGAAGGTGGAGCCTCCTGGGGGCCCTCTGGGGTCAAGGTCAAGGCCCTTTTCAGAACAGTTATAAAAGAAGAGGTTGCTGGTGTCCTCTGGAGTAGAGGCTGCCAGGGTCGTGGGATCCGGGACATCACGCCAGCTGAGCGTCCCACACGAGCACCCAGCAGCCTTCCCCAGGTGGACTCCCAGGGAGGCCCTGGGAGTCCACCTGGGTCACTCTCCCAGGTACACTCATTTGGGGAACATAGTTATCTTATAAAAAATATTTTGTTAATATTAACAGTTTATTTTGTATTAACAATCCACTTAAACAAAAGCCCTTAGGAGCCCTTCAATAGTTTCCAAAAGCACCAAGGAGTCCTGAGAGCTAAATTTTGGCAGGTGTGGCCCTGGGTGGGGAGTCAGTGGAGGGCCAGAGGGTGAGTATTCGAGGCTCTGTGAGCCAAGAGACTGCTCTATAAGTGCTTCTAGAACAAAAAAGAACACAAGTTTGCACAAGGTTGTTCCCTTTCTTTTAAAACCATAAAAATCCTTCCCTGCTCACAGGCCATACTCCAGGTGGCAGCAGGCCCGACTTGGACAGGAGGCTGTGGCTTGCCAACCCCTGTCCCACAGCTGTGTGTCGGGAGAGGTGGCTCTGACCTCCTAGGACCATTGAGGATCCAGTCCCAGCCCTGGGATGGTCACGGGATGACCTCGAGAACACTGAGACACTGCAAGTGATCTGGGTTCGCCAGAGCAATCTGTCACCCAAAGGTGATAGTTTCATTGCCTGGTAGACATCAACCAGCTTTACCTAATCAGGTAATCCCATCCCAGGATTCTAATAGGTAGTTCGGGAAAGGGGGGAGGGGAGGGAGGGAGGTGGACGGGGAGATGGGGAGATGGACGGATAGCTGGATGATTGACCACTTCCTTTATTCTCGGCCATCTTACAGGATCCCTTATTAATGAGCCAAGCAAACCTTTAACACATGTTCACTATATCTTTGTATGAGAATCATAATTTCAACTTTCTGAAAATTGTGCTTTAACGCCAATCCACCAACTAAGCTGCTGAGCAGCAGGACAGGAGAAGGGAGGGTCAGAGAAGGCGTAACTAGGATTCCAGCTCCACGTCCCTCTCTGGGAAGGGCCGAGGCGGGCAGCTCTGCCTCAGCTCTGGTGGGAACTCTAGATGGTGTAGGAGGAATCTGAGAATTCAGGGGCTTGTGCTCAGGACCATAGGGTACAGTGGCCCTAGGGTACCAATGGCCCAGGTGGGGTACTACACAACCCCAGGAGTAGCCAGTCTACAGAGGGCCATGGGGACAGAGCCCCAGCCTTGTGCACCCGGGTGGCCCAGCTGGCACTGTGCTTTCCAGGACTCAGCAGGAAGACTGGGGAAGAGAAACAGGTGACTCTAAGAACACAGCCCCAGGCAGGGGGGAGGGAAGGGTGCACCCAGCAGAACTGTTGCCTCCAAAAGGCCAAGTTTAGACCCCGTGCCCCTGTGCTGGCAAGATGTCTCCTGCCCTCCGTGAAACACGCTGGTGGGTCCCATTCAACAGCAGAGAAGCAGAGTCACCGCATGTGGCCCTAAATGCACAGCCCACCCTGCTGGCAGCTGGGTGCACACTGATGCACACGGCACACGCAGGTTCACACGGCACAGTCCCCTCCCCTCAGGCCACGCCCATCACGGCACCCTGGGTCCCCAGGCCAGAGATCCCTGCACCCACGAGGGAAGCCATGTGCCCAGTGCTGGACCAAGAAAAACCAAGTCCCCAGGAAAGCAGGAAGGACAGACCAAACTAAGGCGCGTACCCAGCGTGGCGTTCAGGGCAGCCACGTCCTTCACACTGGCTTCTGTTAAAAGGAAAGGGACAGACGGCAGAGGAATAAATAAAGCAAACCAAGCCCAGGGAGGCGATCGCTTCCAGCCTGGGCTGAGTGTCCCCAGACGCCCCACCCGCCGCTGTCCTGGCTTGGGCCCCCTGGGGACCACGCCGACAGCACCCCAGCCCAGCGGGCCCCCCACCCATCTCCCCTTCCCTACTGACCCTACTGACCCAGGATCACCAGGCCCTCGGGGTCCACCTCGTACTCCACCCTGTAGGGGGCCAGCGCCGAGCCGTTGGCTGGGGACAGCAGCTCCTCCATCAGCAGTGCCCGCACCACGTCAGGGCTCAGGGACGGCCGGCGGCGCTCGGGGATTTGGAGGATGAACCAGAAGAAGCAGGTGAGGGGTCCCTCCCTAGGACGGGGGAGTGAGAGCAGCTGGCTCGTCCCTAGCGCCCGGTGCCAGCGGTGGCCGGGCAGGCCGTGCGCTCCCTGTGTCCCAGGCCTTGCTCTCATCTCACATGGAAGCCACCTAACTGCCAGTGAGGGAGGCCCCTGCCACCTCATTGCAGGTGAGGACGCTGGGGCAGGGGCTGAGCTGCAGCACCGAACCGGGACAGGGGTCGGCCTGGGGTGCCGTGCTCAGTGAAGTAGGGTGGCAAGCAGGGGCCTGGGTTCTTGCTTGTGGCCTTAGTGTCCCCATTTGAAAAGCATCAGAAGCCTATGGCCCCTTGGGTCTGAGGTCCCGGCAGAGACTGCTGAGGAGGGGGCCACTCACCCGAAGGAGTAGACGGAGCTGGCGTTGTAGTAGGCGCCCAGCTGGGTGCTGGTGATGAGCTCCTTGAGCTGCCAGGGGGAGACACAGCCCTGGGGACTCTGCTGTGTAGACTCGGGAGCCTCCAGGGTGGTCACACGGTGGCCAGGGTCCTGCCCAGGCACAGCCCACCCTGCTCCACCTGCTCCCCTCCCCCTGCCCAGCTCTCACCTCCACTTGCACCCAGGGGGACCCTCTGCCCTCTGCTGGCCACTCTTCCACTCTGAAAAGCCCCCCTCGGTTCCTGGGCCCCCTCCCACCAGTGATGAGGGGAGGCTGAGGCTCTTGGGACATGGCTGAGCAGCCTCAGGACTGTCCCCACCAGGCCATCCACCCGTCCAGCCGTCCTGACTGAGGCTGGGCACAGTCAACCTGCCCTGCTGGGCAGCAGGTGCTGGAAGGGCCACCCCAGTAAGAGGCACAACCAGGGTCCCATCCTCAGGCATTTGACCCGAGAGCCCACTAACTAGCCCCCCTGCAGCGGGTCCCCTCCACGGGGCCAGGGCTGTGCCCGTGTGCACTCCAGCAGCTGGACTGGGCACCAGGCCCTGCCCCCACCGCCCCACAGTCCCTCACCACCACTGTCCTCCCTACCATCCTCTGGGCTTTGGTGGTCTCACTGCGGAAGACGCTGGACTCCCTGCGAGCAAGGTCCTGGGAGAAGTGGCGATTGAGCACGCGGAGGCTGCCCGCATACACCTGGCTGACCGTTGCCTCCGCCTTGTACCCTGCCCAGGGAGAGGCCAGCAGCGTGACCACGAGGCTCCCTCCAACCCCAGCCCTCCGACCCTCCGCCCAGCCCCAAGGTCTTGGGCTCCAGGACGTTGTCGCCTTCTTCACTGTCACCAGTGTCACCATCCCCCAGAGTTTATCTGAGGACAAACTAGCTCCAAGGTGCCAGGGAGGACAGAGGTCCACAGAGGGATGGTGTTCCAAAGGCTCCCCGTGAGAGGCTGACCCAGGGACCGACCCTGGACCGTGTGAAGGCCAGGAAGCCCTTGTGGGTAAAAGGTCAGGGTCATTGTTAGCACCTCCAGGCGTCCTCCACGCACACCAGCTTGTCCAGATTCCGCAGGAGTGTGCTAAGCCCGCACTACACGGGGCCCCTGGTGGATCAAGACAGGTGCGCCTCCCGTGACGGACAGCTCTGGGTAAGACAGACACTATTCCAGTAACACCCAGCGTGCAGGAGCCGCCCCAGGGGAGGTGCCATCAAGAAGCCCAAGGTGCCACCAGGGGGACATGACACAGGACATAGGCCAGGACACAGTGACCCTCCAGCTGCGAAGGGAGGGCCAGGCAACTGTAAACTGGGAAGAACCATGGGGTGGGGAGTGGGTTACAGCCTGTGCAAAGGCCCTGAGGCAGAGCTGTCCTGGTGAAGGCCAGGGCTAAAAGCCCTTTTGGCTGGAGCAACTGGGTGGAGAGCAGCAGGAGGCTGTGCCATCAGCAGGGCAGGCTGGAGTCTTAGCCCATGAACAAAGGAAACCATGAAAGGCTTCAATCAGGGTTGATGACACAGGTTTCCGTTTTGCACAGTTTGTTTTGACGGGCATGAAGAGAGTGGCTCATAGTCCTGGTCTATACTCCTGTTCGTTGGCTCAACAAATATTTATTGAGAACCTACTAGAAACCGGTTTAAAGCACTTGGGAACATATCAGTATAACAATTTAAAAAACAATCAAGGACACATCCTGCCCTGGAGCATTAGTCACCTAGCAATGAAGACAAGAAACCACATAGAACATGCCAGAAGGAGTATGTGCTGTGAATTCAGGGGCTGGTGTGGTTGCAATAGAGACCAGGGAAGAAGCTGACAGGGTGGCCCTGAGCATGTCCATCTGTGCCAAGAGCCGTCCAGACAGGGACCAGCAGGTGCCAAGGCCCCGAGGCAGGAGCTTTCAGGTGTGTTTCAGGGGCAGCTGAGGGAGCGAAGCGGGAGCAGGAGGTGAGCTGGGGAGAGGAGAGGTGCCCGGGGCTTGCGAGCCCGGGAGGACTTGGGGTTGACTCTGGGGGCGGTGAGCTGTGGCGGGTGAAGCAGAGAAGTGAGGTGATTTGATTTGTTGTGTGAAACGGTCCCTCTGCTGTGCTGTTGGGAGGCTCTGAGGAGTGGAGGGAGACCCCAGCAGGGAGACCCCAGGAGGCTCCTGCAAGGGCCCAGGTGAGAGTCCTCCAGGTGAGGGCGGCAAGGCCGGACCGGCTGTGGCAGGGGACAGCGGGAGATGGGCTGGCCAGAGGGTTATTCTGGAGTTGACCCAGTTTCTGGGAAATTGGTGCTGAGGTGGGAAGCGAGGAGTCAAAAGAAGCGGCCAGACGGAGGACATGGATGCCACGGGGTGGGGGCTGCAGGTTTGGGGGGAATGTGTTCATTGTGCCCATGAGGGTCTGCGAGGCCCCCTGGGCCTCCAGGAGGAGGGCAGGGACCGCGGTAAGAGTCAAGCCCAATGGAGACCTGGACATGCAAACTTGGGGGTCACCGGGAATAAAGGACTTTTAAGGCTCAAGGCAGGGAGTGGGGGTGAGAAAAGAGGGGGAAGGCAAAGGGCTCAGAGAGGAGGGGGCCGAGGGGAAGGAACGGCATCCGGGAGGAGGGCGTGAGCCCTGGGCACAGCACCGCCACACCGAGCACCGAGACCTGCACACTGGATTTAGCTACTCTGTAGACCCGTTTCTGCATGTAGTAGGTGCTCAGTAAACATCCGTGGAGTCCGTGAACAGGGGTGTGACCCAGGGCTTCGAGGCCACACTCTCTACCAGCCAGCCTGCTGTTGGAGTTGGGGGCAGTAGAGCCCGCAGCCCCTCAGGCCATAAATGAGGTTGGAGGGAGGAAAGAAATGGGGTGGAACTCTGAGGGTGCTGCTGCTGGAGGGCAGAGGGGCCCCCACTGTGGCCATCGTGTGGGCCCAGAGGGTGGGATCTGGAGTCCCCAGGAGAGCTGGCTTTGGATAGGGCAGGGATGGTTGACCCCGAGTGTGGGGCCGGGAGGAGGCAGAGCAGGTGCAGCGTCTGAGGACTTCTCTTCTGGGGGTCGTATTCCAGCCTCAGCAGAGGCAGGGCGGGAGGGGAGGCTGGTGTGTGGGGAGGAGGCCCGAGGGACTGCAGGGGCAGGGCGGGGAAGCCAGTGCCAGCTCTCCGCCTTTCCGGGCAGGCTCTGGGTCAGCGGCCCTGGGCTCAGTCAGTTGCTCCTGCTCTGTGTCCCTGGCCACTGGCTTCTTCCAGGTGTCAGGGCACCATTGTGACCCATCTCCCTGGCTGGTGCCTGTCTGTGCTGTGAAGCCAGCCCAGGCGGGAGGGCATTCCAACAGATCCCGCACCCCTAACCCCGAGGGGGGCGACCTTGCCCAGCTGCCGCCCCAGCTCTCACCCAGCCAGCACCAGGGGCAGGAGGAGTGAGCTCCCCAGGGCTCCGGGTTTACCCTCAGGACTAATTACCCGCCACCCAAAGGGGCCTCCGCAGCCCTGTGCTATTTGGGGCGCTGGCTTCCTGCCGGGGGTGAAGTGCACACTCTGTGGCTCCTTTCCCACTGCTCACCTCCGAGCAGAATCTGTGAGTCACCTGGGTCCCGTCAGACCCAGGATCCTAGCTGCGTCATCCCGGGAGGCGGTTCCAGACCCGCCCTCACCCCAGCCCTGAGCGGGGGCCCAGGCAGATCCATCTCCCCGACGGCTGCTCCCCAGTGGGCCCTCGTTCCTTTCAATGGGCCTGAAATGGCACCCTGAGATCTAGCCACACCACGGGACCCCTGCACCCTGTTTAATGGGAGAAGGCGGGTCACTCCAGCAGGCCAGGCTGACGCTTCCAGAGCTTCTGGGCCCCTCGGTTCTGCTACCCTGGCACACGCTGCCCGCATGGTAATTGTCATGTCTAGAGCCTCAGAAGGATCGGCAGAGCAGGAGCTGTCCCCAGAACTGGCACAGGGCCCCACGAGAGAGGCGCCTGGCTGAGTGGGTGGCTGAGGGACGCGTCTCCTACGAGCCCAGGGAGCAGGTGGCAGGTCTACTGCAGCGAATCCAGTTCTTCCTGCCATCAAGAGCTGGAGGCTGATGGTGTCCCCACCAGTGTAAGGGAAAGACCCAGAAGACGCTCGGGCACATCCGTGCCATGGGGGAGTATGGATAGCTATGCTCAGGGCAGGGACCGAGGCTCCTGGGGCTCTGGGGGGACGATGGAGGGCCACACTATCAGGCAGGAAGGCCAACATTAGAGATGGGGACGGTGTCCCCAACCTGGCCACTGTGCTGCTCCCTCACTTCCCGCATGCTGGGCCCTGGAGACCCAGGGTCCAGGGTCACAGAACCATGGTCCCCTCCCTGAAGGTCACCACAGCTGGCACAAATGAGCAGAGGCAGTAATTGGTGGCAGCCACCGTGAGCACCTCTGGGCCTCCTGCAAGAGGAGCCCAGCTGGCTACCAGCCTCGGGCACCCAGGAGGCCAGGGGCAGGGGAGGCCTGTTTACACCCAGGTTTGCTGGTTCCCAAGAACTTCTGGTAGAAAAGGCTGCAGGACGAGCTCAGGAGCAGCAAGGAGGACCGCAGGGCCCACTTCCAGGGACTCGGGGGACCCAGAGAGAAATGCCTTGTCCAGGGTCGCACAGGGAGGGGCATTGCTGGGCCTGGAATCTGGTCTGTCCCGCGGTGCTCCCCACAGCCACCCGAGTCCTCTCCAGGTTCGCCGCCCCCGCGGGCCCCCATGGTTACCTAGGAAATACCAGAGCATCACCCCCACCGAGGCCAGCACAACCAGGGCCAGCCACAGGGGCGCCAGGCGAAGGTAGTCCCGGACTTTCCTCTTGGAGTCCTCAGGGGCCTTGAACATCCCCTCTGGCTCAGCATCCTCACCATCACCTCCGTCGGCCTGGCCACCCCCTGCCTGGGGGGCCTTGGCCATCGGCATCCTGGGGGCAGGAACAGAGCAGAGCTGGACACAGCCTGGCGTTTGCAAGGGAGGGAGCCCTTGCTATGTGCCCAGGGAGTCCTGTAGCAAAGCACAAGGGAAATGACCCCAGGTTACTGTGACCATGACAGGAGGAGGGTGCTGGGCAGGGTCAGAGAAGAAGGCAAGCCTCAGAGCGGCTGGCCCCACAGGACAAGCAGCACAGCTGGCCTGGGCCTGGCCCAGTGGCCCCTGCACCCCACCGTGTCCCGTGGTCAGAGGTGCAAGTGTCCGTGCCTCCAGAGCAGAAGGCACGGACTGCCAGGCACAGGTTCCTGTCGACCCGCGCTCCTGCCCGGTCACTCGCAGGTGGGCACGTGCTCCCTGGAATGCCAACACAGTCAGTGTCCCTGGAGCCCTGAGCCAGCGCTGAGCTGGGCAGGGACCCGCCTCCTTCAGGGCGCACCATCCCTGTCCCTCCTCATCAGGTGTCCACAGGAGACATCACCGGTCACCTCATTCAATCCTGGGGTCACCAGGGATGTGAGACTGTGGTCCTTGTGTGTTCTCCCCTCCAGGCACAGAGGTTTCTCACTTAAACCTCCAAATGACTCTCAATATTCTGCACCTGTTGTGCAGATGAGGAAACTGACACCCAGTGTCACCTATCAACAACTCAGTCCAGGGTTTTCCCAATGTGATTTGAATATCTCGCATTTTACAGACCAAAAAAAAAAAGACCAAGCCCAGAGAACCTAAGCTCCTTGCTCTAAGTCACACAGCAGGCAAGCAAGGATTGAGCCCAGGTGTCGATCTCTCCGCTTTTCCCTACTCTGCAAATGAGCCACTCATCACCGAGTCATGATCCAGCAACTGTATGGGGCACCCTCAGCGCCCCAGTGGGCAGCTCTGTCTTCAGACTCTCCAAAGCCAACTTCTGACATTTGGCTTCTCAGACAGGTTTTCCTATGGTCCAGAGAAGACCCTTGGCCCACCTATCAGCAGAGCAGCAATTCCAGACCACTGGGACATGGGTCTCCTCTTACAGCCCCGTGAATGCCACCATGGCTTCCAAATGCACCTCTAGAACAAGTGTTAGCAGAGATTGTCTTGCGCTCACCTGGGTTCTCCGTCACCCCCACCTGGGCTGGAGTGGCCTCCTGGAGTGGCCCAGAAGCGTCCCTGCTTCCTAGTCCCTGCTCTAGCAGTTCTCTACCTTGTCACCAGACAAGGTGACAGTCACTCACCTGCACAGGCCCTCGCTTGGTTCCCAACCACCTACAATCTGCACCTCTCGCTGGGGCGCCCAGGGCCTCTGTGGCTGGTCCCCGCCCTCCCTCTCTCATGGCCCAAATGCCTAACATATGCATGACCTCTCAGGCCATGAGCCTGCCTTAGTGCCCCTCCTCCCTGTGCTGGATCTTGGGGAGACCTTCCTGGTCACCCGCCGGCATGGGTCACAGGGCTCCAGGGCCCTGGTTACTTCAGGCACCCCTCCCTGGGCAGTCCTGGATCAGACAACAGCAGGCGTGCCTGTGGGCCTGGCCTCTGTCCCCGTGGAGGAAGGCAGGGACCCGGCTGGCGTGTAGCTCAGTGTGTGTGGGGCCCTGGTCCCACCCCCAGCACCCCAAAAAAAGAAAGGCAGAGTCTATGTTGTGGTCACCTCCAGGGAACCCGCACAGGGCCTGCCTCGTGAGTGAAGGGTGGTTGGAAGGAAGAATCGGCCGAGCCACCAGGTTTCCACAGCCCGGCCTGCACCTCACGCTCCGGGAACAGGGCCGGGGAGGCTCGGAGCCAGGCCTGGGGACAAGCTGCTCTGTTCAGGCCTAGATTGAGTCTGGGGTCACCTTGTTTTTACTGAGCACCTGCTTGGAGCCCGACTCTGTGCTGGACACCAGGGGTTCATGGTGAACAGAGAGCCCAGCCCCATGCTCCAGGGGCGACGGCCAGTTGTCAGGCGAACCACGCCCGTCCCCCCTCCCGCTGTTACACAGCCACACGTGTTACGGAGACACGTCTGCAGTTCCCAGGGTCCAGAAAAGTCTGTGGCCCCACCTTCCAAATGCCCTCAGAACCGCCCCTTCTTGGCACCTCCGTGGACCATCCAAACCACTGTGCTTTCTCCTCCGTCACCCTGGTCATGTCATCTGTCCCCGTGACTCCTACAGCGGCCAGTTACCTGGCCACGAATTCACACACAACCTCCAGAGTGTCTTCGCCACGCGCCCAGCTCACAAGCCTCGCGCCTCCATCTGCTCAGGGCACAGTCCCCGGGAGGGCTCTGCCTGTCCTTCCTCCTCTTCCTCCCTCGGCTGCAGCCACACCAGCGCCGGGCCTGACCACCTGCCACCTCCTCCTCCTGGACCATGAGGCTCCCTCCTCAAGCCTTTGCTCAACCGCCACTTCTCCGGGGGCAACCTTCCCTGCCCACTCCCTTCTCTCTGCTGAATCTTCTTTATAGCACTTGAGACCCAAATGGCTGCAGGCTGCCTGAGAGCCAGGGTTTGGGGAGCTCCAGCTGCAGGCCCCACCCCATGCAGAGCTGGGCATGCAGCAGACACTCAATTGTGTTTTGTTTTGTTTTGTTATGCAGTCCTGGGGACAGAACCCAGGGCCTCTTTCATGCTAGGCAGACACCCCATCACTAAGCCACACCCCAAGCCCTTTTTGGTTTTAGTCTTACTAAGTTTCTGGAACCGGCCTCAAGCTTGTGATCCTCCTACCTCAGTCTCCCGAGCCACTGGGGTTACAGGTGTGCACCGCCACACCCAGCCTCAGTTGTTTTGGAAGGAGTGAATGGTGGGACCCCAGTCCCCTCCCACACAGCCCCCAGGAGCCGCGTGCATATGTGACCGGCACACTCCCTCCCCCTTGCTCCCCACCATCTTCCCATCCCCATGACGCTGACCTTCTCTGGGTTATGAATTTTATTTATGGATGAGGAGGGGGGCAATCTTATGGAGCAAGCCCTGGGCAGGATCTCGGCTTGGCTCTTGAGCCCCCTAACTTCTCTGCAGCCACGCTTCCGCCCTCTCTGCCTCTGCCTGCTGACCTGGCCAGCTCTCCACTGAGAGCGCCTCCTCCTGGCAGCTTCCCAGAGTACTGCAGGAGCGGAAGCGACCTCATCCCTGCACGGTCACCCGGTGGGCATCTCTTTCCCCTGACCCTGGAGGGTCTCCATGGCAACCTTCTCCCTGTAGGAGCCCCTGGACCCCACTCTGGCACCTGCTCCTCCCTCTCCTTCCTCCTGACCATTCAAGGGCCCTCTGTCTGCCCGCTGGACACTGTGCTCCCTGGGGTTGGGCAGCGCCTTCCCCAGTAGAGGCTGGGACACTGGCAAGGCAGACCTGGATGGACCGCCTCCTGGGAGCCCACTGCACCCCAGCCTTGGCACCGCAGTGCTACCGGCACCTTCCTTTCCAGCTCGTGGCCTTGCTGTCTCCACTTGATGGCCAGTGACACTGAGGCCCAGGGTGTGGAGTCACCAGCCAGGGCAGAGCAGAGAAGGGCTGAGCAGGCGTCCCACCTGCATCCAGGAGGAAGGGTCGGTGGGGCCTTGGGGCCCGGAGGGAACCCCTGCCGGGGTCAATGTAGCTGAGTGCAGGGGACGGACTGGCGGAGTCCCTGCCACACATCAAGCCACTCACACCCACCCGTGCACAGTGGGGGTGCGCTGAGGGGCCACACCTCGTCACAGCACAGACTCAGCTGCACAGCCTGGCCTCACACGCACCCACAGAGGCCAGCACTGAGCCATGAGCCAGGGGCCTGGGCTGTGCTCACACACGGGGGCAGGGGCGCTCTGGATCCAAGTCACACACGTGAAAGCCCAGAGGGACAGTCGGACATGAAGGGCACAGCATGTTCAGACGTTAGGGTGGGGAAGGGTGGTCACTCGGGAAATCGGGCCTCTCCCTGCCCCTGCCCACCTGGTCTAGGCCAGCCAGCACTGGGACCCTGCCCTGTCCCTTAGGCTTCTACGCACTGGGCTCACTCCCTGGGCTGCCCCAGCTCGTGTACCCCTGGCCTCTGCTCACAGGTCGCTGCAGCTCCGAGGCTCTGTAGGCCCAGCCTCAGAGCAGAGCCGTGGCTCAAGCCCCGGGAAGCCGGTTTTGGCTCTCGGAGGGCACTTGGTCACCAGGCCATTCATAAATCCTGATCCCCCATGCCAGAGGTCCCTGCTTACCTTCAGGCAGGGCAGGTGGGTGCCGGGCCCGCACTCAGGCCTCAGGAGCCTCTGTTTGTTCAGGCCAAGGTCTCTCCACCCCCTCAGAGCCAGCCTGGGTTGGATCAATGGCCCAGAGCCATGGCTGGGGTGCCTGGCCCTTGTCCCCTGTGGCCTGTGGCCCCAGGCTCCATAGGGCTCCTGCTGGTGTGAGACTGAGCACAGGCGATCAGACAGGAGGCCAGAGACACAGTGCCCGCCCCGCTGGCCCAGGCCCGCCCCACAGGCGCCTGGAGGCTGGCAGGCAGGTGTAGGAGACCGCGCTCTCCCCGGGGGCCGTTGCCTGGTGACACTCCTCCCTGGCTACAGCCCTGTCCCCAAGAGTGTGAGTAGGAGTGGGGGCTGAGGATTGGGGGCTGTGCAGAGACCCATGCAGGGAGGCACAGGAGCTCATGCCAGTCCACTCACCTGGACAGGTGAGACCAAAGAAGCCACTGGCCAAACAGAAAAGGAGGCCAGTCACACGTGCCCTGGGCACAGGGGAGGAGGAAGCGGAGGGGGTGGGGCTTGATGGCATTTTCTGTTTAGCTGGGCGTTATGCGAGTTAACACATTATTTTGCAGAGCCCCGCTGTCCACAATAGTGGCCACCTGTGGCCCTTGAGTACCTGGGATGTGGCCAGTCTGAACCGAGAGACGGGGTCACGGGGAAGACGTGCACCAGATTTCTAAGACCTGAAACAAAGAAAGCAAATATCTCCATACTCATTTCTCTATCAATGACATCTTGAAATAATGTTTTTACTGTCAGGTGAAATAAAATTTGTTATGAATATCAATTTCACCTGCTTTCTTGCATTTTTTAAAAATTTGTTCTAATTAGTCATACACGGCAGCAGAAGGCACTCGGACACATCGTACATAAATGGAGGAGGACGTCCCCTTCTTCTGGCTGCACATGATACAGAGTCTCACGGTCAAGTGCTCCTGTATGCCCATAGGGTCCTAATGCCCGGTGCACCCTCCTGTCCCTCCTGCCCCTCTCCTCCCCTCCCTTCACTCCCCTCTGCCTAATCCAGGGTACCCCTGCCTTTAAATGTGACTTAGGGGGAAGACTCAAATGACAGGCGTGGCTCACTCGCTATTCCAGGGACCGGGGCTGCTGTGGAGCGGGGGGTCCCTTGGGTCCCTTGGGTCCCTTGAGTGTGCACCAAAGCTCACGCTATGCACTAGGGCTTTCTGGGGGGCTCAGGATGTGGCACGTCCACCTGAGACCCAGCATGCTGTGTGTGAGGTGCATACGGTGGGAATGTGGGTCACACGGGCGCGTGGTCTCGCATCGGCTGCAGGGCGAACACAACAGCGCGTGCGCCGAGCCTATGGGTGAAGGTGGATCCGTGGTGTGGAAGGAGGCGTGGAGGGCGAGGGGCGTGTGCACAGGTGTGTGGGGCACGTGCGGTTGTGTGGCGTGTGAGACCCACTCAGGTGTGAGTGTGTGGGAGGGAGGCGTGAGCAGGCGGGCGGGGCAAGTGAGCACGGATGGGCGGCCACCCCCCTCCACTCCTGCTCCTCAGCCCTGTCCAGGCCCTGCCTCGCCTTACCCCACTGTCCCCACTGTCCCCCCTGTCCTGGGCCTTACCCAGGCGATCCTCCCTCCTCCCTGCAAGCTCTCTCCCCAGGCCCGGCCCCCACCTCAAACTTTCCAAGGGACCCGTGCTTGGGGCAGGAGCAGGGACAGGTGTGGCTGGGGGCAAAGACACTCCAAGCCCTGCCTGTGTGTCCACCCTATCCTCTGGAAGGTGAAGTGGCCCAGGCCCCTGGCCCGGCGGGCTGGCAGCTGGGCGGTCTGGAAAGCAGCTCTTGCACAATCAACGTCCTCTGCACTTGGTGGCCACCCCACCATCGATCAGCCCAGCCTGGGGGAGCGCCAGGCCCCAGGGAGGGTGGCAAATGCTGAGGAGGCTCGGGGAGCCTGGGGGTCCCAGTTCCCCAAGAGCTTCTGTGGGCTCGGGCAGCCTGCCCTGCGACAGGGCTTGCCTCTCCTAACAAGGGCTGCCACAGGGTCTAGAGAGAAAGCTGTCACCGCAGCAGAGGGACGTGCTCAGCACAGGGGGGTGAAGGCCTCGTGGCTCCCTGGAGACCTGCATCTCACACAGGTGCTGGCCCTCAGCCTCCACGTCCCCTTGCCCCGAGGGTCAGAGAAGCTTCTTGGAGGCATGGACAGTGTGGGTTGGTGGCCAGTGGGGGACACAGCAGGCCTGACCTAGCAGGAAAAAGACAGGTTTCGACCTGATGTAGTGCCACACTCAGGTGACAGATCCAGCTGGGGGTCAGGGAGCCAGATGACCTGGCTGACATCCCAGTCCCTCCATGTGCTGGTGACACAGCAAGACGTGCCACCTCCCCAGGCTGCCATCTCGTGGCCTTAGGGGGAGACAGCTGGATGGTTGAGGGCAGAGGATGTAGGGTGGGCCTTTAATCCAGTGGGTCGCGTGTTCTTATAAAAAGGGGATTTGGACCCGGGACCTCGCACACAAGACGCCGTGTAGAGATGGAGGCAGATCACGCAGCACCTGCATGAGCCCAGGAGTCACCAGAGCAGAGAGAAGCCTGGGCAGGGGCAGCAGCCGGCCCGGAAATGCCCAGCTTCCAGGACCAGAGGCCATGCTGTGGCTGGCCAGGCCACCCAGCTGGTGCTCGTCTCCCTGCACACAGCAGGTGCATACTTGTTATTCAACAAAGAGGGGGAACAGCCAAGACTTCTGCACACTCCCCATCAGCGCCTTCCAGCGACCTGAGGATGGAAGCCAGGGTGTGGAATGGTGGCCGCTCAGGCCTGCTGGACGCAAGGTGGGGACTGGCCTGTCCGTGTTCCAGGAAAGCAGAGAAACCAGAACTCCACCAGTGGGGTGCAGCCCAAGTCACCACGCTGATTCCCTGACCCCGTTCCCTGTGAGCCCCAGGAGGACCAAGGCCTGTCTCCCACACCCCCTGCTGGGCCGCAGGCTAGGACAGCGCCTGGCACCTGGGAGGAGCCAGCACAGCACAGCCAGGCCTCCAGGCTGGGGGGGACGCAGTTCAGCCGTTAGCGGGCAGGGTGGGGAACAGGAGCAGGCCGCTGTCGGTGCTATGGGCGAGGGCTCCAGAGGTCCCGCGGGACCCTAGGTCCTCAGTTGCTTCTGAAGCCTGTTACCTCTGCCGCCCCACAACACTCCCTCAGAAACGCAGGTGTGAGGCTCCGGGGCATGGGAGGGAGCCGCCCCCTGCAGCCAGGAAGGGAACGAGCCATTTACTGGACGCACCTTTCCCCAGAGTCCCCAGAGGCCACCTCTATCAGCGCCTGACCCACCTGCGGCAACTCACTTGCTCATTCGTTAAACAGATGCTGAGCCTCTGGGTCACTGAGGAGAGGAAGGTACATCCCCACCCGAGGGAGCACAGGAGCCTGGTGACAGGCGGAGGCAGACGCAGGTGGCTGGGCACTGCATCCCGCCCTGTCCCAGCACTGGAGACGAGGGCAGGGGACTCTGCAAAACCTAGAGATGCTCTATGGTTGCCTCGAGGAACAAGAATTAGGAAGAAGACCTGGAGAGAAGCCACCTCAGCCACACATCTTCTCCATCTGCCCAGGATTCAAGGTCCCTAAGGGCCCTCTAGGCCATGAGTCCTTATGAGTTCACCATGTGACTAACAGCCCCATTTCTCTCCTGTCTCTCTGTCCTTCCTCCATCCTGTGCCACCATCCTGTTCCAGCCCTGGGTCCTGGCTCTGGTTTCTGCCTGAAAGGTGCCACCCAGGTGCCACCAGGGTCTGTGGTCAGGAAAGCAGCTGCTGATCAGGGGACAGAGGCGTGAGAAGTGTTGTCCCAAACCTCCAGGGGGACACAGAATGAAACTTGGCCTGCGTCACTCAGCCTGACCTCAGAGAGGGGTGGGGCCTGCCCAGGGTCACACAGCGAGGCTGAGGCAGGGTTAGGACTGGAAACCAAGTGACCTGATTCCCAGTGTGCTGTCCACAACTAAATTCTCAAAACAAAAAATGGTTTTTAGGCAAGTCCAAAGGACACAGAATTTGCTAAGAAAGCTTTGTCCTAACACGACCCCATGGGTGTGCTGTCACACAGGGGAGGGAGTTTGTGACTAGCCACCTGCTCACTGGGTGGCGCCCTCAGTCACTTCCTCCCTACACGAGGTTGAGAACTGTGGACAGGGTGGCGGCCAGGACCCGGCCAGCCAGGTGCGCAGAGCAGTGGAAAAGGACGCAGGGTCCTGCCGGCTGCTCCTCGCTGCGTCCTGGCTTCCTAGAATCAAGCCTGGGTCCCTCCCTGCACCCTGTGCCTCTGCACTGCTCAGGGCTTCCTGCCTTCCTGCCCCCACCCCATGACAGGAGCAGCAGGTGCGTCACTCCCCTGAGGGTGGAAAATATCTCTGAGCCAGTCAGCCACGGGGATGTCCCGGGGATATCACGGGGCCAGATGGTGGTGAATCAACACCCACCCCCCACCCCAGCCAAACTCAGTGTAGCCTGGGACATGGTGCCATCCTCTTGGGGCCTCCTGTTCCTCACTGGGAAACAAAACTCAGAACCTCTGTCACTCTGATCTCATGCTGCCATGAGATTGGCTGAGATATGAGACTCACACATGCTTTTAAAATCTAGAAGGACCTGGGCCACTGTGAGTGTTACAGATTGTGGGTTTGAATCCTTGCTCCACCGTGTTCTGGCTGTGTGACCTCAGGCAAGTCACTGAACCACTCTGAGCCTTAGAAGAGGCTCCGCTATAAGGATCAAGCCAGGTAACCTGAGTCTTAGGACAAGGTCTAATGCATGTAGGTGCTCAATAAATGCAGCTCTCAAAGACTGGAAGATGAGAATATTCCACGGTGGCCCTCATAGATCCTTGTTCCCACAGATGGCCCCTCTGCCACTGCCTATTGATAAGTCCCCATGGCCAAATTGTGGCTGAGAATCTGCATGATCAATCTCTGTCTCTTCCAAGCACCACCATCCACCACCCATTTCTGAAATTATCAGAGCCCGGCCGAGCGCCTCCTGCCCAGGCCCTGCCTACACCCTGCCCTCCTTCCCTGGGCAGAAGCGTGTGCAATCTTCTTGTGCCTGGTATTTCTGTGCAGGCTGCACCAGGGGGCCAACTGCCATTATCATGCCTATGCTCCAGAATCTGCCCAGGGTCTGGGCATAGCATCATGGATGGTTCTAACAGAGGTAACTCAGGAGGTGGAGTGGGGCCGTGATCAACCTGACGTTGGGCATATCAGAAAGCCTCCAGAAGTGGGGGTGTTCACTGGGGTCCTGAGTAATGGGTGGGAGTCCGAGTGGATTGTTTGGGTGAAGATCACTTCAGGTCCAGGGAAGAGCAGGCACCGAGACTGAGTCCTGTGGCCCCTGCTCTGATTCCCCACACCTGGAAGTAAAACCCAGAGTCCCAGGTTCACGCCACAATCTGCGTGGCGCCTGGACTCACAGGTCTAGGAGAGCAATTAGAGATCATCCAGGCTGAATGCCCAGGTCACCAATGGTGTCATGGAGGCACTGGAGCACAGGGGGACACCTGAGTCCCCCAGGTCAGGGACCTTGGCATTAAGGAGCCACAACAACAGGGTGTCACTGCAGGCTAAGCAGGATGTGGTGTGGCCATGTGTGGCCCTTAGCAAGACCACCCTGGCAGGGCCCAGGGTGGCAAGATGACAGAGGGAGGTAGTGGGGACAGGAGTGTCAGGGAGGAGGCTAAGCAGGGACCTGGTGGAAGGTGATGCCACCTGGCCATGTCCACCCCCCACACGCGCTGAGCTCAGAAGGGCTTTTCACTTTCTCAGCTGCAGACACAGATCGTGGCATTTTTTGTTTTTCCACAACGTTGGCTGCCAGGAAGCACAGAATGGAATTCGGCTAGTTTTCTGCCATTGGCGTAATCTCTCGGGAAGGGTTGTGTTTGCCACGGGCCAAAAGCTCTGCAGCCTGGTGCACCTCAGTTCCGATCTTGGCTCTATCAGCCATCTTAACCTTTTTAACCTCCTGGGGCCTCAGTTTCCTCATCCATAGAATCAGAAGCAAAAACCTGCCTCTCGTCATCGTTTGCAGGTGATGAGATGCATCTGGGAAGTGCCTGGAATGGTTTCGGGAAAAGAAATCTGAGTGCCCTTAGCCCTTTTCAATGTGCCTCTTGGTCATTTGGGGTTTGGTTTTGGTTTTCTTTGGCCGATTAGCTGGGACATCAGCAGGGAGGAAGGCAGAGGGGATTATTCACCCAGACTTAGACCTATAATTTTCTTGGGAAAATTGACCATACTTCGCTTGGGAAATGTGGGCACTCAAAGTTGCTTGGATGGGAGCTGGAAGGTGGAGGAAGAGCAGAGATGGGGGCTTGGGAGGCGAAGGAACACATCCAGCTCCACAGAAAGGAAACTCGAGAGGCTGGAAGCCCTCCCAGCCCTCCTCTTTTCCCTTGTCCCCCGATCTGCCCGAGGGCCTCCTTCTCCAGGCTGCCTGGTCCCCAGGGGGACCTGCGTCTCCCTCACTGCTCCGTCCCTGCCAGCTGCCTCCTCCAGTTCCTCCTCCCCAAGGTCCATGCTTTAATCCCCACTAGATGTGACACATGGTGACTGTGGCCCATCACTCCATCACCACCTGGTGTAGGATGACATCTTTCTGGACTTGCCACCAGCTCAGGTCTCTCACCAGACCCGGTGGAGACAGCTGGGCTTGCCTGCTCAGAGACACCTGTCAGCCTTCCAGGCCCCATGGCCTCAGCCCACAGCCCTCCCTGCCTGAGAAATAGGAGTTGGGGAAAAATAAGAGCTCCTTTTGTGGAAGGAACCTAAGAGATTATGTGGTCCACAGATGTCACCCGGTGCCAGCTCTGGTCAACAGGAGGTTGCCTCTAGCATGGCACAGCAGGATCCAAAGCTGCACCCAGGCTCTGCAGGAAGGAGATCCACTAGCAGTGTCTGCCGTGAGTGGAGTTTTAGGAACGCCGGGGATGGCCACCCACGATCTGGACCTGGTCTACCTTTTTGTTTTTATTTTTTTCAGGGCACTGAAATAGATTGTGTGTGCGCACGCGTGCGCAATACATACGCATGCACATACAGATAGATATGAACTATCAATCATCAAGTGCAACCCTTCCCTAAGCAGACCCGTGCAGTATGGAGATGAGGGGTGCTAGTGACACCACCAGTTACCGCTGACGAGTTCTGCTTCTTCACAGGTTAACGTTTGAACATTAGTGAAGCAGCCGAGGCAAGCATATAATGCAGGGTTTATTCAAAAATAGGTAACATCGACCTCCCGGGAGGGGGAAGGGGGCTATAGCTGGTATCACAAGATGTACAGGTGTTCTGACCTTTTATGTTCTAGGCTTCCTTTGTTCTCCTGCTCTCTTCTCCTTCTCTCTCTCCTTCTTGTGTGACTAGGCCCAGGAGATGCTCGGTGGGACGGCTAAAAGGTGAAAAGCAGATGGACAAGGTGCAGTGATCTGGGCAGGAAGGGAGCATAATTAACAACTCCCTATAGGGAGGGGAAAATCTCTGTGACAGGTTACCTTAGCAACAGGTTGGAGCAGGGGCAGGTTATCCTGATAAGGTGGAGGAAGGGTTCTGAAGGCATGAGCATTTCAATCTCTCTCTCTCCAGCTTCCCAGACTCACTCAAATTGGCCTCCTTGATCCCATCTGACTTATCTGTCTACACTGACTGCCTAATTCTGGCTTCACTAGATGGAGCCTGGACATAGAATAAGAATCCCAACTCCTGTTAGTGATAAAGACATTCCCTTTATGACCCCTTTTGCTTCCTCTCAAGCAGAAAATTTCCATTTGGTCTTCCACCTCCCCCTCTAGACTGAACTGAGACAACAGACTTCCATCAGGCAATGGATTTAAATATTATTTTGTTTTATTTTTTTACTTTTTACAGTTATTTTTTATTTACAGTGAAACCCATATTTTTCCCATTTACAGAAGCACTATTTTCTTTAAATAATTTGGATCTGAACAAAAATAGTGAAATGGTTTAAAAAATATTATGAAAAGAATAAAGATGAGGCATCGAGTTCTGAGAGAGAGAGAGAGAGAGACATGAATGGCCAGGACTTGAGAAATAGAACCTTTGCAAGGACTCTTGAAAGCTGTGGGGGGTCAACGCTATTTCCATTCTGGGGATAAGGAAACTGTAGCAGAGAGGTTTGGTATTTTGCCCCAGGACACACAGCAGAGTGCTGGCGGGGAACTCAGGTGTGACCAAGCCAGGACCTGCAACCCAGGACACACAGCATCTTACGACAAGAGGTGGGAAATGACACGGGGTGATTAAACCCTTTCCACGTGAAGATCCAAGACTCACACAACCTCAGGGAGGGGGAGTTTATTTTGGCCTAAAGAAACAGGAATGGTCAAGATGGCCCTGGGCAGTTAGAGTTTCTGTGTTGGGACCCCGCTGCCCTCTGCTCCCGAGGTTCCACTCCTCCCTCCGGGTTCCTGGGGGCCTCATCCACAAGCACCTGCTCCCAGACGCCGCCCTGCTTCCGGGAGTTCAGACTGAGAGATCATCTGATTGGCCAGATAAGGCCCGGTCTCCCTGATTGGACACAGCTTCAGCCTATGGATGGGCTTTTGGTCAGATACCCAATCAGCTGCGAGCAGGGCCTATAAGTACTGCAAGCTGCGGGTCCCGCCAGCCAGCTGGGGCCAGGTTCTGCGCTCTGGAGGTGCGAGGCTGAGGCTGTGATAATCACGGTGTGCCCAGAGCCCAGCGCAGAGGGTGGCGGAGCAGAGGAGGGACAAGAGCGCTGGGAAGGAAGGGACCAGTTGTGTGGGAGGGGCGGGCTTGGCCTCTGCCGGAGCCCGGCCTTCATCAGTTCATGCGTGGAGTACTGTGGGGTGCGGGGCACTGTGTCAAGGGCAGTGAAAAGACACTAGGGTCCCGCCTTCTGGGGGACAGCTAGTCTGCAGAGCAGAACCCTCATCCTGAACGCGGAGTGGGAAGGTCCCGGCGGGGTGCCCCTGCCAGCGCCAGGGTTTACTTTCCAGCAACCTCCCTTATGAGTCTGTGAGGCCATTGTGGAAAGATCGGCAGCGTCCACGGTGCAGGGGCGCTTGGTCCACACTTGGGCCACGGATTTAGGATGCAGCCTGCAAGCATTCTGGGCTCAGGAAAGAGCCTAATGAATAATGACGGGGCCTCTTGGTCCAGCCACCTCGTGCTCCTAAGAGTGTGTTCTTCCATCCTGAAATCGAGAGGCTGGGGCACATTCGGGCTGTCAGCTTTTCTCCCCAGGGGGAAGCAGAACTAGCACGTGAGGGCGGAGGCAGAGGCCACACCAGGCGCCGGGAAGACCACTTGCAAAGGTTTGGGACACAAAGGGGCTCCAGTGGCTCAGCAGGACCCTGTGAGGGTCCAGAAAGGAACATCCTGATGCTGGAGGGGCAAGTACCAGGCCAAAATGTGGTGCTGGGCAATGGGGAGCCATGGCAGGGTCTTGAGCAGGGAAGGGACCTGGTTACATTTGTATTTTTGGAAGCCACTCTGGCTGTCCTGTGGAGGATGGGTGGGAGGGGGCGAGGTTGGGCTGAAGCCCCTGGAGAGCCCTGAGGACGGATGTCAGCAAACGTCTGTGGGTGGAGGGGAAGCAGAGCTTCAGAGGCTCCACTCATGGGACTCAATTAAGGAGGAGGAGCGGGAGGCTGACCCTGATCCTGGCCTGGGCAGTGGGACCAGGGAGCAGCAACTGAGGTGTGTGGGGCTGGGTGGGGGCCATCTGGATGCAGGTGTCTGGGGGCAGCTGGACACCAAGCGTCCTCAGCAGTGGATTGCCCTTGAGGCAAATTGGACCCTTCTTTAGGCCTGGCACAGTGATGGGTGGCCTTCCACCACGGGCTTGTCTATGCCAGGTGAGGTGGGTCCTGACCCTGGAGTTCTTGGAGGGACAGGTAGGCATCAGTGTTCAAGGCCAGGCCAGAGGTAGGGGCCCTGACCTCGCCTCGCCCAGGAGGGCTGGCCAGGGGGGCGCCAGCTCCTTCCCCAGGGCCAGGGGCAGGGCCCTCCCTCCCGGCCTCTCCCAGAACTAGCTCCAGGGAGGACGCGGAACCCACCAGGTCAGGGGCTGCCGGGGCAGGAGGCCCCAGGGTCTGGGGGACCCAGTCCTGGGGGACTCCCTCCTGCAGGGAGTGGGGCAGCCTCTCTGTGCTGGCCCCAAGGCCCCCGAGGGCAGTGCTGGGGGAGCCTGAGTCTCCATGGAGACGGGGCGAGAATAGCAGCAGGTCGTCCCCAGGGGGAAAGGTGCAGTAGGCGTCATCGTCCCCCGATGCAGGTGGCAGGGATGGCAGGGGCGACCCCGCTGGCAGCCCGGGCCCAGCCTCTTCAGGCTCCTCCTCCTCACAGGGGTCAAAGGTGAAATACACCTGACAGGCCTCGATCTCCAGGGCGTCTGGGAGGTGGAAGAAGAAGTAGCCCTGGTTGGTGAAGCAGCTGGTCCGCGAGGTACCGCTGGGCGAGGGTGAGGGCACCTTGTCCTGCAGCAGCAGCTGGGTGGCCTTGGCGTCTTCGTCCAGCACCTCCAGCGGAGAGATCTCGGGCGCTGGGCCTCCAGAGCTGAAGGAGGACGAGGGCAAGGGCGAGGAGAGCCACTTCTGCGGGGAGAAAGGCCGGCGCAGGGGTGAGGCCACCTTGTCTCCCGCTGCCCCCCCAGAAGCCCACCCCCGCCCTGGGCTCTGCACAGTCCTGGCTCAAAAGGGCCCAGGGGACTTAGGTGGGCTCAGTGTGAGCGCCTGCTTTGTGTCCTGCTGTCTAGTGTGAGGACACAGCAGAAGATAGAATCCTCCGAGTGCCACGAGTGTCTGAGCCAGCCAGTCAGCCAGCGTAATGCCAGCAGGGCCAGAGAGCCCATCCTGCCACTCTACAGCGGCCCCGGGGCCAGGCCTGCCCGTCACAGGCCAGCTGGGGCAGAGCCAGCACCCAGAAACATCCTTGTGGAAACATCTTTGGTGGAGGACAGTGGGGGACAATTGGCTTCTCCCTCCCAGTGCCCCGCAGCTCCTCGCCCTCCCTGTCAAAAGCAAGTGCCCATCAGCAGGTCCCGGGTGCTCAGGAGCCCACACAGACCTGGCGCAGAGTGGGGAGAACCAGGTTCCAGCCCCAATCCTGGCACTACCCGGCTGTGTGACCCCACAGGCCAATACACCTCTCTGAGCCTCAGTTTCCACAGTGGTTAGCCACCTCTGACTCCCTTGCTATCTGGTGGGTGAGCAAGATGTCCAGTAAGAGGTGGAGCCACTGGGCACAGGGTAGAGTGCGGGCTGCAGAGGTCAGGGGACAGCTGGCCCCTCAGGCATGAGGCCCAGTGTGACCCACCTCAGGGTGAGTGAGTTTGAGAATCCAAGAGCTCCCCGCCCTGGAAACCCTCGGCAGCAGGGCTGTGGCCCAGTAAGCAAGGAACCAGAGGCCGCTCTGCCCAGCACAGCGCCTGAGGGCCAGGCCTCCTACTTCAGACGGAATGATGGGCCAGCAGAGAGGGCTGGGCTCTCCTCTGCAGATGGCTTCCTGGGCCTGAGCCCTGCCCGCAGTGCTCCAGGAGAAACCCGCTGCCCGCACACACCCTCACGCACACGCCCAGATCCTTGGGCCTGGCCAGTGGTGGCCCTGTGTGACCCTGGAGCTGGGGGCCTGGGGTAGACTGGGGCAGGACCAGCCTCTCACCCAGGTGCTGAGGGGAGGCCTCTCTAGTCCTGGGCCTCCTAGGGATGTCCCCTCCCCACACCAGGCCTGGGCCAAGGATCCAGCCCCAGGGCTGACGCTGTGGCCTCCCTGTCCAGGAAGGCGCGACTCCTGCCTCAGAACCTCTGAGGCCCTTGGAATCAGGACTCTGGCTAGGAGAGGCACGGGCGTGGCTGGACAGCGGCCGCCAGCTCAGTCATGGCCCTCCGCTGTGGTCTGACGGGGCGAGCTGGCCTGGCCTGACGGTCTTTATTCATGGGGACCCCACTACCTCAAGAGCCCAGGCAAGGACTTAAGGAGCCAGGTCCCCCCACGCCCTCCTCAAGTTTGGTGGGTAAGGCAGCCTGGGAGTTTTCCAGATCTCAGAAGGGGCCCTGGTCAGCCCTGAGAGACCAGCACACAGCGGCTCATGACAGTGGGTCGGCATGGGCCCCTGTCCCTCACTGCCCTCTGACCTCCCTCCTCCCCTCTGTGCCCCTCCTGGAGCAGCTGGGGGTTGGAGAGGGAGGGGACGGAGCTGCAGGTCGAACGTCCCCACTCTGGGCCTTCCTTTTCAAAGAAACCAGGTTCTATGACTCCAGGTGACTGAGGACTTGTTAATGTCTGTGATAAGTGACAGCCTGTTTCAGCTCAGGGCGGCAGACAGTCATCCCTCCTGATCCCTGGAGTACTTCCCCAGGCCAGGCAACGTTCACAGGGCACTTCACACAATCCTGTTTTCTCCCCACATTACAGGTTAGGAAATTGGCACAGAGAGGTTCTGTAACATGCCCAAGGTCACACAGCCAGGAAGCGGTAGATGACAGGTACCACAGCTTGAGGGTGCCTGGGCAGAGATAAGGACGAGGCCTGCACCTGGCCAGGGACTGGACGCTGTAGCACTCTGTCTCCTCCCACTCAGGGCCAGACCCACCAGCTCCCCACACCACTGCCCCCAGGGCCAGCCCATCCACCGCCTGTGCCTCTGCTCTACCTGCAGGTCCCCTCCGTGCTCAGAGCTCAGCTGGGAGAAGAACTCCGAGGGGTCTGGGATGCGACACTTGAGAACCTTCTTTAGCCTGAACAGGGAGAGAAAGGAGGGTGAGGACAGGAAGGGGCCGCACTGTCCCCTGCCATCACCCCACAGCCCTGCGGCTCCTGAGGTCCCACTATGGAAGGGTTGTGCTGGTTTCTGGGGACACAAAAGGTCCCTGATCTCAAGGTGCTGATGTTCTGATGAGGAGACAGACATAAACCACGTGTGCCATACTACCACCCATGCTGTTCAGCAGAGTGCTTGCTACTCAAGAGGATGAGGGGTGGGCAGAGGCCACACAAGCTGGAGTGGTCAGGGCTGGAGATGGCCAGCGCAGAGTGAGTCATGGGAAGGGAAGTAGGCAAGAGTCCTCCTAGTCGGAGCTGCCATGGATGGTAGTTCAGGTTGTGCACTGTCCAAGGGCATCTGGCTTTGGTGGGTGGATTGGACAGTGAATTGGGGCTGAATTCCAGCCATCTTGTTTGCCAAGCTGAGTGCCAGAGATCTGTATGCGTCTTCCCAGAGAAAAGGGCACTGTTTTCTGATTTGCATTAAAGTTCCAAATGGCTGGTGGAGGCTGTGGACTGTTAGGGTATATTCCAGGGACAGTGGGAAGTCTCTGAAGACTGTTAGACAGGAGCATGACACAGGAATGGACTGAAGGGGACTGAGAATGTCAGAACCACCACACTGGGCCCAGGTCAGGAGAGCAGGGCCTTTACCCCAGCCTCACGTCTAACTGGCTGTGTGACCTCGGGCAGGTTGGCTGACTTCTCTGGGCCATCCCTGCACTGGTTAAAATGCAGTCCTTCCCAGGACTGGAGAGTCAAGAGGGATGTTGTGAAGGCACACATTTCGCTCACAGTAAAGCGGGTCTCTCCTTTCAGTAGCACCAGGCTGACCTCAGGGGCAGTGCCCTGGGGTGGAAGGGTCACCTCCTCACTGCCCTGCCCTCTGCCAGGGCACCTTCCACATGGCAGCAAGAACCACAGCTAACAGCACTGGTCCCGTCACCCTCCTGCAGAAACCAGGCCACCAGGCACACGGTGCCATATCCTCGCTGTGGCCTTGAAGACCCCAGAAAGCAAATGCTGCCCACGAGTCCAGGTTCAAGGTCAGCCTCCACCTGGGTGCTGGCCACATCAGCCTCCCAGCATTGGGTTCCTGGAAGTTCCTCCCTTCTCCCTACCTAGGGCCTTTGCACCTGCCATTCCTCGGCCTGCAGGGCTCCCCACCCCTCCACCCCACTGGGGAAGCTCCTCCTTCAGATTCCAAGGGCATCGCCTCCTCCGGGACACTGCACCCAGCACGGCCCAGCCGAGGTCCCTCTCCCTGTCACCTGTTCCTGACACCTCGGTGCCTGCCCTCTGTCTGCACCATTGCCTAAGGGGTTAGGAAGCACCCGCCCTCCTCACTGGCTGCTCTGAGGCTGGGACACAGGCCTGCGGCTTGCCACGGTGTTCCCAGCTGAGTGGGCATCAGGGAGACTGGATGCGTGAGTGGACACACAGGCCTGGGCAGACCCAGCAGGACCCAGGCTCACAGAGAGCGGCACTGCCCAAGGCCGGGCTCAGGGGCTCTCCCTAGAGGCTGTAGCCTCCCTGACTCCCCATCTTGGGTTGAGTTGCAGGGAAAGGCCAGGTGGTGGTCAGGGCAGGCCCTTGGGCACAGATGCAGGTGCGTCCGGGGCAGGGGCTCAGGGCAGAGCCAGCCTGGCAAGGGGAGTGCGTGCTAGGTGAGGGCGTGAAGGAGGCACGGGGACCTTCTTACCACGGCCCGATGTACCGGCAGTTGGCCAGGAAGTAGACCAAGACCATGAAGCCAACAACGACCCCGAGGCCCAGGATGGTGTGGCTGAACCAGGGCAGCAGCAGGGCCTCCTTCCCAGGGGCTGCCCAGCGCGGGAGAGAAGGAGAGGGTTAGAGAAGAGGCCCCGCGTCCGGCCAGGCGCCCGTGCTGGGCTGGGCTCCCACTAAGGCCACCCCTCCAGGAAGCCAGACGCGAAGCCTAAAGGAAACGACACTCCAAGAGCCCCAGACTCTAGGCCGATCCCACGGGCCCACCTGGGGGGCCACACAGGGGGCCCCAGTCTTGCTTGAGCCTGAACTCCTGGAGTGACAGAGGTCACAGGGTCCCAGCCTGCCCTGCAGACCTGCCAAGGCCATGGTGAGTCCCTCCCCTCGGGGAACCCAGTGCCCGGCTGTAAAGTGACCCCCTCGCCGGCCACACCCACTGCTCCAGCCGCACCCCCGCCCCGTGCCCTGTGGCCCCCGTACCTGCAGGCCTCGTCCTGAAGGCCAGGGGCTGGCTCCAGGGGCTCCACACCGTGTGGTCACCTCGCTGGGGCCTGACCCGCACCTGCAGCTCATACTGAGTGTGGGGGACGAGCTTCTCCAGGAAGATCCACTGCTGCCACTGCTTGAGGCTCAGCAGGGAGGCCTCCTGGAGGGACAGGGCCGTCAGCACGGAGGGACAGGTCCCCACTGCCCAAGTCACCTCCCACGGAAGGGCCAGGAGGCTGAGCCCAGCAGTGCCCTCCTTGACCGGCCACTCCTCTCCCCAACCTTCCCAATGGCTCCCTGACCACCTAGCTGCTGGGGCCCAAAGCCCAGGGTCACCCGGATGCCCCACACCTCCCACACTGAGCCATCTGCCCGAGAGCGTCTCCCCTGAGGCCGTCCTGGGCCTCTCTGCTGGACTGTCATCTCCACGAGGAAGAGGGGCATCTCCACAGGCGCCCATCCTCCTCGGACACCTCTTTTTCTTCTTCCTGTTCTCTAGTCTCAGTGCTGGAAAACACCTGAGTCCCAAGTAGCCCCCACGGTCACTCTCCAGTGCCTGTCCTTTTAGTTCCCTTGATCGCACTTGTCAGTCAATGTCCCCGTCTCCCATTGATGTGTCTGCTTACTGCCCTCCCCCGGGAGGACGTGTCAGAGTTCCTGAGAGTGGGAAGCTCCCCAGCCTGGCCGCCTACCACCTCCCCAGCGTGCAGCACATAGTAGGTGCTCAGCAAATGAATGGCCAGAGAGGGATGAAGCGAACAGAGGGGCGAGTGAGGAAGCCCCGGCCCTGTGGACACTCCAGAGCGTGGAAAGGCCACTTCACTATCCTCTGATGCCACACGGGGTGGACGGGGTGGGCAGCAGCTGCCTCTTGGCTTTGTGGGTCTTGCCCCGGGGGCTGCCTGGAATCCACCCCAGCTGCATCCTCCAGGCTGCAGGCAGCACCACGCGAGGGTGGGGGGCAACTCAGCCGCCCGCCGCTGCCCTTCGCTGAGCTGGAGGACAGACAGGAAATGGACATGCCGCAGGACAGGGAAAGCCCGACGGGCTGGGCCTGGGCCACACGCTTACCTCCCAGCTGTGGCCCGGGGACCGCGTGCGGACCTCAAACTCCAGGTAGTACTCGATGTAGTGGGAGATCAGGGAGGTGTGCCAGGTGACGTTGCACGTGTGGGTCCCCACGTCGAGGACTCGCAGGGAGTGGGGGGCCAAGAGGCGCACTGGGGACAGGAGAGAAAAAGGGACAGCTGGGTGCCTCTGGATGGCAACACTGTGCGAACTGGCACCTCCGCCCCCGCTGACCCTGCAGAGGAGGGGACCCAGGCTCAGCACGTCCTGTGCCTTCCAGTCACATCCCACCCAGTCAAGGCTGCAGTCTGAACCCCCGGGTTCTCTCTGGCCCAGCTCTTCCCTCCAGATGTCCCCAGGGTTGGGCATCCGCCACTCAACCAGCCTTCCCACAGCTCTGCTCTGCACAGGTCCCGTGCCAGGTGCTCAGAGGAGACAGAGGGCAGCGACTCTGTCCTCAGGGAGCCCAGGGCTGCGGAGGAGACACACTTCCAGGCATGGCATGAGCTCTCTGGGACAGGCCACTGGAGGGCCCAGGGAGTCTGGGAAGGCTGCTGGAGGAGGGCGCCCCTCACGGAGCCTTAAAGGGCGAGCGGAATCTTCCAGGCGGGAAGGGCCTTCCAGGCAGTGGGACCAGCACACACGGGGTTCAGAGGCTTCCATGATGGAAGCGTGGGTTCAGGGAACAGGCCTTTGGTGGTAGCAGGAATACAGGCCGCCCGGGGCTGGAGAGGACAGCCAGGGACAATCCCTGAACACCTGAGCGGCGGGAGCTGTCAGCTGGGGTGGAAGCTGGCTGGGACAGACATGGGTGCAAGACAGGAAGGAGGCACCCGGCCCTGCCCGGTGTCCTCACTCACGGTTCTCGAAGGGCTTGAAGGCCTGGGTCTTCACCATGCGCCACCGCCCGTCCTCCCAGCACATCACGCTGACATTGACCACGTCCACCGAGTTCAGGGGTTGGGACTGCGGGGAGGAGGGGTCGGGGGCTTAGGGACCTGCCTGAGGTCCGGGCCTCCCACAGAGCCCCCAGAGGCCACGCCTTCCTCAGCTGCGCCCTGTGGCCGCTTCTTCCCCTCCCCTGACCCTCGAGAACACACAGAAGCCATCGATGGCTGGAAAATGTGGTCTGGGCATCCCTGATGCCTGCCACTGCCAGGGAGGGTCTGATGGAGAGTGCTCGGATGCCACCCACGGATAACGGCTATGCGCCCCGGAAGAGGGAGCCGGTGGGACAGTGGAGAGCCCAGCTGGCAGCCCCCAGGACCAAGTTCAATCCCAGCTCTGCTGCTCCCCGACTGTGTGACCTTGGGCAGGGAGCACACCTCTCTGAACCTGAAGGGGACGGTGCTGGAGGCCACTCACAGTGTGAGGATCCATTGACAACCAATATCAAGCTCACACTGTGGGATGGAGCCTGTTCGAGGTGCTTGAGCCCTCACAGGTCCCCTCCAGAGGAGCTACCGTTGTTAGTCCCATTTCACAGAAGGGGAAACGGTGCACTGAAGTTGCCCAAGGTCATCCAGTGGACGGGAGGTGCAACCAGGCCGGGTGTCCAGCCCTTCCCCACCACCCTGCGTGGCCAGCCCTAGGACGAGTCCTCTGCGCTCGTCCTGTTACTGGGAACTCTCTCCACGTGGCAGGGACTGTGGACGTGTTATGGGGCCCACGGAGTGTGGGGGACAGGCCTGAGCAGAGGCGGCACGGCCTCACATGCCCAGGGCAAGCTGGCACCAGGCCTGAGCTCTGACCCCTGGGCTCCCCTCCCTCAAGCCACCTCCTCCTCAGCCCAGGATCCTGCTCGAAGCAGCCTGGCCACACTTTTTGGCCCCGGGGGCCCTCCTAGCATCCAGCCCCTCCTGAGACCCCGTCTGGAGCTGGACCCCATCTCCAGGGCTGGGCTACTCACATCCGCGCTTCCGAGGACCAGGTTACAGGCCCAGGACGCCTGCCTCCCCGGGAACAGCTCACAGGTTTTGTTCCAGTTGCTGCAAAGCAAAAAGAGCCTTCTTAGAAAGGAAGGGCTGGCCAGGGAGCCGGCCGAGGGAGCTTTGCCAGCCCTGCGTACTGGGGTGGCTTTTTTGCCAGCCTGCGAGAGGACCCCGACTCTCCCCCACATGCCCCCCGGTGCCCCCGTGGCAGGGGTGCCCTCTGCGAGCCCCCTAAGCCCTCCAGAGCTCAGTCCTGAGTGGCCCTCAGAGCCCCGTGGAATCAGCGCCCACCAGAAGCCAGGCACAGGCACCCCTCGGCCTCCTCCTCCCTCCGGGCTCCCACCCCATGGAGCCCACCTGTGCCCAGCCCTCCCGCCTGCCCACGCCTGCCCAGGGTCAGACAGCACCCACAGAGGTCCCTCACCTCCTCCCTCCCAGCCCCTGAGGCTCCCCAGTCGCTCCCTGTCCCTGTCCCCACAAGACAACATCCACCCAGGGGTCTCTCAAAATCCCATATTACTTGAAAAGTTTGGGGAGACCACACAACCCACCCCCAACTCTACAGTGGAGTCCAGCCTTGGCCTAGCGGGCAGGCAGTTCAGCACCCCAAACCACCCTGTCCAGTTTGTGTCCACCCCGAGCCTGCAGCCTGGTCCCCAGCCAGGTTCCAGGAGCTCACAGCGGACTGGCCACAGTGACTGTCCAGCTCCCGGCCGACACCTGCTCCCTGCTCCCGTGACACGGAGCCTGTAGAGCCATCAGCCGGAGGCTTCCTGGGGTCCCACATTTAGGACGTGGTGGCTGCAAGATCCCACAGCCCTGAGGACTGAGGTCATGCTGCCATTGTGGGGGCCACACTCACCGGACGTTGGACTTGGCGCGGAGGTGGCAGGGTGCGCCCTGCAGAGCCCCCGCCCCGTGCCATGCACAGGAGATGTTGGCTTTGGAGTCGTAGAAGCACAGGAGCTGGGAAGCATCTGTGGGCAAACGGGCCGTGAGCGGCTGGCCTCAGGGGGACACAGGCAGGGCCACCACCCTGCTCCTGGCACCCTGCACTTGCCAGAGGAGGAGGGGGCAAGTCTGGGGCAAGGAGAAGGGATTCAGAGCCTGCACAGTCCCGGGGGCAGGCTGAGGCAGGGCAGGGGCAGGAAGCAGCCTCTCTGTTGCTTGGAGAGGTGGGTCCTGCAGCAGAGACGGGGCCAAGGGCCCAGCGGGGAGGTGGACACCTGCTTTCAGGTCCCCACTGCCCCATCTCTCCTCCCCTGCCTCCTGCTGCCAAGAAGCAGGGATCTGGGAAGGGGCTGTGAAGGCCTGGGTCTCCTCCCCAAGGAAATCACAGCTGTCCAGATGCCAGGGTCCTCACCATTCACCGCTGCAGATACCAGAGGCAGGAGGAGCATGAGGGGCAGACCCCAGGACAGAGCAGGGGCTGCCATCACATCCGTGTGGTGGAGCTGGGGCAGGGAGCCCTGGGGGAGGAGGAGAGAGTGAGAAAGTGAACACCACCCCTTGGGTGCGCTGCTCCCCACCTGCGGTAGCAGCCCTGCCTCAGGGCCTTTGCACCTTTGCACCTGCTGGCCCCACCCCCACACAGGCCACTCCTCTCCTTTGTGTTCCTGCTTAGATGTCACCTCCTTGGAGAGGTCCTCCCTGAGCACCTGCACCTGTTGCTTGCCATCCCCCAACGGTACTTCACTTGGTATTACAGCATTTTTTGTTGACAACAGTAAGGGAATCTCTACCCTTGGGGAATGCATCCCAAGATCCCCAGTGGGTGCCTGGAATTGCAGCGTACCAATCTCTACACATTCCGTGCTTTGTTCTGTACGTACACATCTATGAGAAAGTTTAGAAATTAGGCACATAAGACACGAACAACACTAAAAGTAAAACAGACTTTAGTCCTAACAATATATTATAGTAAACATTATGCGAATGTTCTCTCTCTCTTGCTCTCTCTCTCTCCCCTTCCTTCCCTCCCTCTCCCTCTCTCTCTCTGAGTTCCTTGCACTGTCCTCACCCTTGCGAGGCTATGAAGTGACACTGTGACTGGCGAGAGTCACTGGACATGGGCACTGCGATATCTCTCCAGTCGATGTGAGAACCCGGACAACTACCAAGTGACCAACCAGCAGGTCATGGGCCTCATGAGAACACTGGGCAAAGGGGTGATTTAGGATGAGGGACAGACAGAAGGACAGCGTGTAAGTTTATCATGCTATTCAGAACTGTGTGCAATTAAAACTTCTGAATTGTTTCTTTCTGGAATTTTCCATTGAATCTTTTCCCACCATGGTTGACCATGGTGACTAAAATGATGGAAATCAAAATCGCATGTAGAAAGGAACCTTTGCATGCGTTCCTTTGTTTTCTGTCTAAATATATCACCCACGCGCGCACGTTCGCGCACACTCACACACACACAGGTTTTTGAATGAACCCATGAAGGAATAAGGGACAATTGTTTCTTCCTGGAATTTTCCATTAAATCTTTTCCCACCATGGTTGGGCAGGAGGATGCCCTCCACCCTGCCAAGGGTCCAGCCACACAGCTGGGGCCAGTCACTCTCCGCAGGATGCTCTCGGGCGACCAGGGACAGCCTTCTTCACAGGTGGGGTGTTTTCTATCGTAGATCTTAAACCACAGCTCTGAGGGGGCCGCGCTGGGCTGGGCATGTGGGAGATGGCGATTTCTAGCTGTGGTAGGGGAGGTCGTGACAATGGTGTCACCCACAGCTGGCCTAGGGCCATGGAGGCACCTTCCATGCGTTGCCTCACTCCAGCCACAATACTAGAAGGTGGCCCCCTGTTAGCCCCCCTTGGCTGAAAGGAAGAGGCACAGGGGCTGCCCTGAACTTCACCAAGGACCTGAATGTCCCTCAGCCCCTGCCTGCCTGGAAGCCCCTGCAGGAGGGCAGGGGAGGGGGCCCACCGGGCTTTGCCCAGGAGGAAGGCACAGCGAGCAATCCCTCTCCCAGCCTCAGGAGAGGCCCAGGTTTCCCTGAGTGTCTGTTAAACACTGTCCCTGGCCAGTGCTTTCATGGGCGTGGGCCCAGGTCACAGTTCTGTCCTGAGCTCCCAAGACCTGCACCCAGGAGCACATGGGTGCCCCTTCTCAGCTCAACGACCACCCCATCCTTCTGCCCAGGGGTTGGAGGGAGGCCCCTCCCCGGACGCCTACCCTTGAGGCCCAGTGACTAGTGGTGTCTCTGTAAGGGACTCTCAGGGACCTTCTAGCCACACGGTGGAAATTCTCACTCAGCACAGGAAAGCTCTGGCCCAGCCCCGGGTGGCGGGAACCTGTGGGGAGACGGACTGCAGAGTCCTTCCCCGCGCAGGGCGTGGGAGAGAGCACACAAGGTCCTTTGGGGACAAGAAAGGGACCTCTCCCAGGAAAGTGGGTTGGAGCAGGCAAAGGGGAAGACAGAGAGAGGCTGGGGCTGCTGGGACCCTGGGTGAGGTGCGGGTGGCCCAAGTGCAGGGGCTGGGCAGAGGAGGGGGTGGTGAGGCTACTGGGAGGCCTGGTGTCCTCCATCTCCTTCCTTTGGTCCAGTCCCTCGGGCACCAGGCTCTGCTGCCCCTTCCTTCCTGGGTCCCCCAGGGCTCTCCCCCTTCCCTCTCCCCAACCCTCCACTGGCCCCGCCCCACCTCCTGGGGTCCTCCCCCTGGGCAGCGCCTCCCAAGCCTCAGCCTGGATCCCCTGGCACCCTGGGAAGGCCCAGCTCACCCGCCACTCCTACCATTGGTGTCTGGTCTGGGACAGTGGCATCTGGTTGTTCCTGTGTCTTAGCTGTCCCTGAGCCTCATCCCCTTGGTCCTCACACCATCCATCCAGGAAACCCATGGACAGGATAACCCAGTGGCACCTAGCCTATCTTGTCCTCTCCACCCCCACAGGCCAGCTGGTGTCCTTCCAGCCTGGACCTGGCCTGGTCTCATCTGCAGCGGGAGCCCCAAGGCACCAGGTTCCACTCCACTCTCACCTCCGGCCACCCTCCTGGGTGCCCAGACGCAGGCACGACCTGCCTCCGCCAGAGCCTCAGTGCCCACTTGCCATGCGACTCCATGATGGGGACCAGGCAGCATCCCCCTCTGCTCTCACTGCGACGGGTCCACACGCAGGTGCACGCAGACACACACACACGCACACGCATACGTACACACACGGGTCCCCTCTGCGCCAGGCCCCATGCTGAGCACGTCATATGCAGACTCACCTCACCTGCGCACAGCTCAGGGGTGGCTGTGTCGTCATGCCCGCTACCCAGATGAGGAAGCCAGGACGCACGTCACTTACACAAAGCACCGGCACTCCAGGCCAGGGCTCCACCCCGAGGCCAGTCCCTCACATTGTCCCACCTGCGCAGACTGCCAGCAGCCCCCATGCCCTGGGAGTCGGAACCAGCCCACCACCCCATGGGGCGCAACTCCCCTGGGGCGAGTAGCTGCACCTTTCTTTGTACCCGCAATAGCACAGGCATGGGGTGGGAGCCCCAGAGGGCAGAGCCCAACACAGGGGCTCCCACAGGGCCTTCCTGGGACTCTGACACGCTCCACTTGTCAGCCTGGCTCTGGGCTAGGGCACTGCAGATGCGCCAAAGGTGCTGCTCAGATCAGCTCCAGCCACCAGGGTGACCTCACGCCCTGGGGAAATCTGGGACAGGAACCCCGGGGTGGGGGGTGGCAAAGGGTGCAAGATCACAAGAAGGTCAGGACCAAAGAGGCCCTGGTGGGCTGGGCGGGAGAAAGCTTAGGAATGCACCCGAGAGGGTGCAGCAGAGGCCAGGAGGCTGGCCATTCCCAGAACAGGTCAGGGATGGGAGGCTCCTGGTGCCACAGAGGCTGTGCCCTCCTTCTGTAAGGAGCACCCTAAGTCTCAGGAGGCCTGAGAACCTGCTCAAAGGCACAGCAGGAAGGCTCAACTGCAGATGGGTGGCCCCCCCCCCCCCGGCAGGACCCGAGTCCAAGCCTCTCCCTCCTGGGCCCACCCACATACACCGGCCTGCCCTCTGGGGCGCTGAGACCCTGCCAACCCTGACTCCTTACGTCCCCACCACAAGCCTTGAGGTACAGCAAATCGCCCCACAGGATCGGCTCCAATGCTGATGCTCAGAGCTGCTACAACCCGAGCTCCTGGTTTCCAGTTAGATGCTGATGATGCAGGTGCCTGCAGAGGCTGGCGCCCAGCTGCCCCCATCACCGTCACCACCGTGTCACAGCATCTACTCCTCAGCACCTTGCGAGCGAGCGTGTTCTAGCATTGCTGTGCTTTCCAGATGGCCAGCCTCTCAGCTAAGAGGGGGCTGGAGCTGGGACTGGAAGCAGCCAGCTGCAACCTGAGGGCCCCCTGGTCTGTGGGGACCTGCTGGGCTGGATGGTGAAGCAGTAGCTGGTGGCCACCTGGGCTCTGAACTCAGAGCCACCGTCCCTCATCCTCTCTGGCCACCTCTGGTGCACACGCGTGCACGCGCACACACACTCAGTGCTTGCCTCTGGCTGTTTGACTCCGCCAGCATCTCCCAGCTAGCGAGAGGAGGACTGTGGGGGGAGGAAGGGGGCCCTAGGGAACAATATTGCCCTTTCTCAGCCATCGGCTGATGCTACAAACCCAGCTAAGTAGGGGGCACAGCCAGAGCTCCCGCAGCAGCTGAGACAGCCCGGCCCCAGCGCCTGGGAGGCTACTGACCCAGAGAGTCACACCGCCAAGTAAGGGACAGATCCAGGCTCCAGCCTGGGGGGCTCCCAGAGACTTATCAGCACCCCGTCTTCACAGCCAGGTCGCAGAGGGGACCCTCTCCCCCTTGCCCCACAAGCTGCCCAAGGAACATTGGTCCTGGTGTCTCCCCAGTCTGGGCCCCTCTCCAGGGGTCGGGAGGAGGCTGCCCTGTCCCACCACACAACTGCACCCTCCCTGGGCCCCCACGCAGCCTCCCACCTCTGTCTCTGTCCCTCTGAGTTGAAGGCCCCACGTGAAGTGCCCAGTGAACCCTCTCAGGCCACGGCAGCCCCTAGGCTTCCCCAGGAGGACTGGAAAGGAGGGGTGGCCTGGCCCTGGGGATAGGCTCCTTCCCAAGCATGAGAACAGGGCCCACTCCGTTCCCAGGGGGACTCTAAGATAGATTGGGGGTCAAAGTTCAGGCAGAACCCGTAGGGGACAGAGTCAGAGCTGCATCTCCCAGGGACCTTCCCGCCCAGCCCCCCTGGATGACCAGCAGGGGGAGGCAGGGAGACACCGGGCTCCCCTGGGTACCCGCAGGGCAGGGCAAGGGGACTCACCTGGCTGAGACATGGGGCCCTGCTGGTGCACCGCCTCTGGTCCCCGCTGCTGCTGGGAGCGTGGCCATCGCAGGCTCTGGCAGCCCAGGTAGCAGGCGGCTGCTGGGCCCGCAGAGACTGAAACCCCAGGGCCAGCCCACTTCCTGTGCAGGGGATGGAGGGCAAGGCTGGTGGGAGGCGGGAGCTGGGGATGGTGAGAAAACCTGAAAGTCCCGAAGCACCAGTGGCTGATAAGATCTCCCTCCTACGCTGGGGCGGCACTCGCTCTCTTAGAGCTCTTAGGGGCTCCCTGTGCAGGGGAGCCCAGGGGCAGCCCTGCCCCCTCCACCCCATCTCGCCCGCCCACCCGCGCCTCACCCCCTCACCACCCACCCACTCCCCAGGCCTCACACACACAGCCCTCCCGGGGTTCCCACAGCTGCCCACCCCACCAGCCTGCAGCAACCCTCTCTCAAAGACCTCCGTGGTCCCCCAGCCTCCCAGGAAACACTCAGAGGTGACTATGGATGGGGTCTTGGCAAGCCATTTGATGGCCATTTATGGGAACATTCTAGAACTTTCTCTTCCTCTCAAGCCAGAGTTCCTAATCCTTTTCTTTTCCTTTTTTTTGGGGGGGGGGCGAGGTGGGGAGATGGAGGGGAGGTTCAGACCATAGATTTTCTTTTTAATGAAAAAATGCCCATCTGCTTTATGTGCAGTGTCACCAGCCCTGGGGACCCTGGAGTTCCATCCCAGGACCCTGCTTTTTTCTTTCTCCCAATTTTAATGGCCCCATCTCCAGTGGGTTTTATGGGAAGCTGCTGCGTCTTTGAGAGGGGAGAGGCAAGATCAGTGGGGCAGCTCCACAGACCCTCCCGTCTGCACCCAGGGGGGGAAGCAAGCCAAAGACCCTGGAAAGAAAATCAAGGGCCATCCATCCCTTCTGCAAAGCCCAGAACTGAGCTGGCAGGGAGGTGACCGTGCAGCAGAGCTCAGGAAGAGTGCAGAGCGTGAGGCTGCTCGGCAGCCGGGTGGCCTTGGCCTCCCTGTGCCTCAGTGCCTGTGAGATGAGGGGACAGAGGACAGCAGTTCCTCCTGGGCATGCCAAGAAGACTGGACTGTGGGTGTGTGTTGAGCTCCCAACGTGGCCACACCTAGAAGGTTTGCAAGAAAAATACGCTACGGTGTAAATGTGCTCCCAAAGTTCATGTGTTGGAAACTGAGTCCCCAAATTCATATGCCAATGGCATTTTGAGGATGGGCCTTTGGGAGGTCATTAGGATTAGATGAGGTCAAGAGGGTAGGACCCAAGATAGCACTAGTGACTCTGTAAGAAGAGGAGGAGCCCTGAGCTAGCACATGTTCTGATGTCTCCATGTTACCATGCAGCACGAGGCCTCGCCAGATGCTGCACCATGCTCTTGGACTTCCTGCCTCCAGAACTGTGAGCCAAATAGACCTCTAGTCTCTATAAATTATCCAGCCTGTGGTATTTGCTTCTAGCAACAAAAATTGACTAAGAAACTCCTCTATCCCTTTTTCCTTCTCCCCCAGAAGGTTTTCCAGCTGCAGAAGAGAGTCATTGGCATGACCACCACAACAAGGAGACTAATAGCCATGATTTATTAAACAGAGTATTTCTGGAAATTTCCCAGGAAACCAGGACTGCTGCTCTCCCAGGGAGGAAGGCCAGGTGAAGAACGGAGAGGAAGGATGCTTTGATTGGTCGACTCTCTTGCGTCCCCTTAATTTGCCAGATCAATGGATTCGTCAACACACTTTAAAACACATCTGAAGAAAACACGGCCCCCATCAAAGCCACAATCCCAGCCCCAGCCCATGTCAGCACAGCTGTGTTGGTAGAAATGGCGCCAGCCTGGCCAGCCGGGTCAGCCTGGGACGCTGCCTCCCCATCCTCCCCTCCTTCCTTCATCCACTCAGCAAACCCTCAGTGAGGCCTGGCGTGGAGGGCTGGGTGAGACTCCAAGCCCAGGCCCCTCATCTGCAGAGGCTGCTGGAATGCGGGGAGGAGAGCTGGGGAGCAGCGGTTCTCAGCACCACCAGGCCAGGGGCTCCTGCTTCACCTAAGGCCCTGCCCAGGACACCTCAGGTGGCAAGGCGACCCAGGGACGCGCCTAGGGACAACAGAAGTGTTTCCCTGTCTCTGCGTGGTCTACGCAAAACGGCATGATGTGGGGCAGAGAGAAGGGGCGGGTAGTGCAGGGCGCCCCCCACCCTAAAGTGCCCTGCCCCCAGCAGCCATCAGACTCCCCGCCCAGCCTCCCTTGCTGTGAGATGAGGCCACAGACGAGTCCAGCTAATGGGATGTGGGAGGAAGGGATTTATTCAACTTCCAGGTCTAAAAAAACTCACCACCTCTCTCCCCC